>OZ024923.1:28013538-28259910 GCA_964017225.1 Netelia inedita | reverse complement strand
CTCTCTTTACTCACAGCGCGCTCTTCGCTAACGTTTTCCAGAAAGCAGAAAGCACGACGAAGCAAGCAGCGAGAGCGGGCTAGACCAGAGAGAAGATATGCTGTTGGTTTCTCGCCCTCCTCCCCCCTGCCCCTCTCGCTCACTCACTCACTCTCTCTCTCTCTCTCTCTCTCTTTTTCGTTACCTCTTTTTCTATTTTCCCTCGTTCTATAATGCGAGAGAGAAGGCACGAAAGTAGATAGTGCGAGAGAGAAAGAGAGAGGGAGAGACGTGCTCTCTACCTCTAGCCATGTATATATACTTATATATATATATATATATATCTCGCTCTATCTATCTTTCGCAATATCGGCGGGCCCGGGACTCTGTCTGCCAACGTCATAAAACCGAGAACCGGCAATGCTTTGATCTCTCTATATATCCCTCTACCCCAGTCACGGTATGCTTTTTTTTCTGCCCGGAACGTTGGTGCTTTTTTTCCTAGCTCTCGAATTGTTTTTGCTCTTTTTTTATTGTGATTTTCACTCTTCTCCGTTTTATGGATATCACATCCTTTTTTTTAATTCGCCGTCGGTCTCTCTCTCTCTCTCTCTTGCGACTGTACATGGGAAAAGGATTTCGTTCACCGTTCACCTTCAACGTTCTCTAGCGTATGGGTCTCCTCTTTACATGGGCATTGGCATTATACACGCCGAGGTGCTGGTGTATCGGGGTTTCCAAAAATGGGGCGCAGAGTCTCCGCATCGTTCGCCGTAAGATGGCGCTGCTTGCGAAAGCTCTACATTTTTCCATCACGATGGAAAAATCCAATGGAAGATTGTGGTTTATCGTTTGTAGAATATTCGAAAAATTTTGGGAAAACGAAGCGGCGTGTCGATCGAAGATATATATTTTCGAAAAGATCAATGAGGGAAATAATAAATTTTGAGGGCGAAAGTGCTTTCTCGGGAGAAAAGTTGTTCTTTCTTTTACGAGAGTTTGAAAGAGGCTGTTCGATGGGAGGGAAGGAAGGAAGGAAAGCTCGAAGGTATCTTTTGAAATCCGTGTTTGAGATTGCGAGGATCAACGTTGAAGAGCTATATATAAAACTGTACATGGACCGTGCGACTGGAAGAGTAAAGCTCGGGGATTAACCAGCTTAACGCAGACGAAAGATGTAGAGATCCTGATGTCTCGCGTGTATACATCCACGTGGTAACGACGAGATCGAGGAGGAAGGGTGGATGTGGGCTGGGGGGGTTGAAATTGCACATGGCATGATATTGCGAGACTCGAAACGCTCTCTCTTTCTCGTTTTCCGCCCTTTAGCCTCCCCCTTTGCACACGCAAAACCCTCGCGGGCTGGTAAACCAGGCCACCAGGACGATGCGTTATTTTGGCCACCAGGACGATGCGTTATTTTTTCAATTTCGGGCACGAGAAATGAGAAAAAAGTGTCAAGGAAAATTGTCCAAAATTGAAAAAAACAAAATTGTCCATTTTTTCCTCGAACATCGAGAGCTTTTAATTCATTTCTTCGTATCTCTGTTCAATTTCATTATTACTAATTTATTTCCATCTTCCCTAATTATTTTCTGTTTTCTCGTCGAATCGGAGAATAACTACGATAACCTTTGTATCTTTAATTTCGAATTTTAAATACAAAAAGCTTGATCAACAAAACGTGTACAAGTGGTAACATCTAATATCCTGCGTGTAGTGAGGAGGGAATCGCGTCGATCCAGAGAGAAAACGCGTTGCGGCGTCTATCCGGTCGAGGCGCAGGCGCTTCGCGTTTTGCCGGCGCTTTTTCGTTCGTTGAACCGTTCCTGCTCTCTCTACGGTTTTTCTACCATCCCTCTCTCTCTCTCTCCCTCCCACTCTCTTTTCCACTGGTGTACACGCGTACAGTGTTCCATATGGTAGAATGGCAGACGGGAAAATAGGCAGCCGTGGTAGTAGAAGGAGCGAGGGGCGAGAAAACGAGGTAGTTCGGCAACGCTCGGAGCCAACTCGGAGGAGAGGTCGGGTCGCGTGCGCACAGCTCCGCGTCGCGCTTTATCGTCGTGGCGGGGGTGGCCAAGATAGGTGCAACATCCTACTACCAGAATCAGCAGCACCGGCGTCAGCAGCGGCACCACCACCGGAACGATGCCGTTCTCTATCGGGGTGCTCACTCCGACGCGGACCGGTGAACGGGTTACAACTCAAAGCGCGACAATATTGAAAACAAAAAAAAACACACGCATATAAAGAAAATACTTGAACGAGGATCGACGCTACACGCGCGACTTTCTCGCGACTCTTCATCTATTCAAGAAGTTGAATTGGTCATTTCTTTCGTTGAATTTCAAGGACATAAAGCACGCTTATCTCAGTCGTGGCGAAGAAAATTCGATAAATACAATTTGATTCATTCGAGAACGACGAATCACGGCAGGATACGAGCAATTTCGTACGGACTTTGAATATTTTTGTTCTGACATATTTTTCAGTCATTTTTATTCAGGGCAAATACTTCCGGGAAATTATCGATCGGGAAACCGCGAGATAACGATAATAATACCGCATATGTCGTCGTCGTCGTCGTCGTCGTCGTCGTCGTCGTCGTCGTCGTCGTCGTCGTGGTCGATGTTGAGATTCACGAATTTCACGAGAATTCCAGACGTCGGAACGACGACGTGTCACGATTTTATAGACGATCGTTATTATCGAAACGACGATGGGGGCTGGAGTTGCGAGACGACGTAAATCGTGCGCGAGTTTTATTATTTTCGCCGAGCCGAAGAATTTAGGTAAAACATTTGTCTGCATATATATATATATGTATATATATATTACGAAATATTTTTCCAAATACGTCGGAAAAACGTCTGCGATATACAATCGAATGTCCGTCTGGACCTTGAGGATAAAAATTAAAAAATACTTCTTTTTTGCTTCCACTTTTCCGTCTCGTATAATACTCAATTCGTGTGTCTTGCTCCTCTCGGCACACCGTGCGCGGTACGAGGTAGCGCGCGACTTATTGATCCCTCTCCGTCCTTCTCCGTTTTCATGCTTATGATATTTTATATACAGCTAGAGAAAAAGAGACATAGAGAGCATCGGAGAAAGAGAGAGAGAGAGAGAGAGAAGAGAGAGAGACCGAGAGAGCGAGTCGCAAGAGAGAGAGAGAGAGGCAGAAGAAAGGCGGCAGATACGAGACGTGCAAAAGTCACGAAATGATTCATTGATATCGTTAGGAAAAAATCACAATATAAATTCATAGGATGCGTGATAGATATGTACAAAAAAAATAATCAATCAAAGGATAATGATAGGATCGATAAAGTGCTAAAAAAAGATTTAATTTATGTCGACAGAACGAAAAATATAACGAGATGGAATCGTCTTCGGCCCGGAACAGTCCTCTTGACGCGGCTCGAGAAGATTCTAACTCAAAGAAGATACATAAGCTCTGTTCGCCACCTCCAAAGTCCACGCTGCCCGTGGAAGTGGTGCCAAATTCTCGAGACAACGAGGAGTCAAATGAAAAAATCACAGAACCGGATACCTCAGACTTGAAGATCGATTCGAGTCTTGGCAATCAACTCAGAGAAAGCCCGATTGTTCCGAAAATCACGAAAGGACCAGGATGTACGTCGGACGTGAGAGAGAATCTCGAAAATTCTCGAGAAACGCTGGTGGTACCGAGTCGATCGTTCGATTCGGACGGGGACAAGGTAGTTTCGGGGAACGACCGCGACAACACCGAGAGCGCGATGTGCGACGACGTTTTTACCGACGAGGCACTCGCGGCGCCGCCATCGAGCGAGTCTACACCGTCCAGAAAGAGGCCGGCCGTTGAATTTTTGCCGATAAACGCAGAAATGAAGAGAATCGGCGTCGAGATATCCGAGGAGCACGCTAAACAGTTGAAGAACGACGTGAGAAGGCTATCGCCCGTTCTGGTTAGTCTGCGAGAGCGTACCCTGGGCGAGATATCGTTGACCTCGGATTCCGGTCTCTTCGAGGACAATGACCAGACATTGAGACTCGAGATAAACGAGGAAAACGTCAAACCCGATGTGCCCTTAATGCCGGAAGAGCCCGAGAAAAATCATGCCACTGTACAGCCGGAAGTTCGCTCGAGGGTGGTCGACTCGATGCTCGAGGAACTTTCGGTTGGTGCGAGCTGCGAAGCTTCGATGAACACCGCGTGTTCCGACGAATTATCATCGTCGTCGTCGTCGTCCTCGATGACGAGTGAGACAACCGAGAGGTTGAAGAACGTCGAGTCCACAGAACCGAGTTCCCACCAAGTTAATCTCGCCGTTACTCCCTCATCCACGACACTCGTTGTCGCGAGTCCGGCGAGCGAGCGGTCAAAAGCTCTGCGCGAACTCGTGATCATTTTGTCGCGAGTTGATGGTGGTGACGTGGAGGTTGATAGCCCAAGATTGAAGACGTCGACGAATAAAGAGACGAGTAATCGGAGAACCGATAACGATGAAAGTCTCGTTGGTGCAGCGAACGGGACGATTAACGACAGGATCGTCGCGAAGCCCGATACGTCGGTGATCAATGACGAACGCGACGAGAATTCCGCGTCGAGCGTCACCAAACCGTCGACGATGGAAAAATTACGCGTTAAAGGTGCTCAGGCTACGCGCTGTGATTCTCCCGTGCTGGTCGGTAACATTTATCTGTCGCCGAAGTATCACGGCAACGAGCAGCTGAGTCGCAAGAGTCCGAAAGTCATAATCGAGAGAACGTTGGAGGCTGGTCTATCGCCGAGGACCCAGGGGACCCTGGTGACGGTCGAACGGATCAATCTCGACTGCGTTCGAAGAAAGTTGGAAGAAGATCTGACCGAGAACGATGAAAATGAGGACACCCTTGGAGCGATTAACCTGGACGAGGTCACCCATGTCCCGAGTGACCTTCGGGAGTCGCTCGACACGGAGACCGAGACCGAAACCGGCTCGGACAATTCCGAGCTCGTTTCCATCGCTTCGATACATCTCGAGTGCGTCGAGCCGGATAACGGGGAGCCCTCGACGTGTCCGGAAACGGATTCGATAGTGTCCGACGATGTACAGACCGAAGTGATAACGAGAATTGCGCCGGAGAGACCCGAGGCATTTACCGAAGACTCTGCCGAGAGTCTGGCGCTGGCGACAGGAGCTAGGGACGAAGTACGCTCGGACGGAAGCGATTCCGGGCTCGGCAGCGAGATTCCCGGTGATCCTGGACCCGCTCCCGCCCCCGAGAGCGACTCCGAGACCTCTTTTCTCGATCGAATACCCGACGATATACTCTCGGACAAGGATAAAGGTTCGTTCAATTATTCAACTATTTTCATGTTTTTTTGTTTTTCTTTCCATTATTATTTTGCCCCGGTGTTTGGTCTTTTGGAGAACTTACGTCGTCTTGGCAGCGAGAGGTCTGCACGCACGTCAGCGCTGTCGACATCCACACACTCTACGTACCTCGAATACGTGTCTAAAGTCTGTACATAGTCTACACAGTTTGTGGCATATACATGATACCTATATATAAGGGACATTCCATGCCAAATCGGAGTTTCAAAAATATTTTTCTTATTTTCTCAAATTTTCGAGATTTTTTAGTAACTATCGAAATACTCTTCGTGGTGAATTTTGAGATTTTTTTCATTACCCTTTCAAAAGATATCGCATTTTCGAAAAAATCGCTCTTTTTTGGCTGTTTGCTCATAACTCCTTTAATAATAGTCCAAATTTAATGGTTTTTTTTAATTTTCGTCTTTGAAAGTACTTTTCAAAAAAAAAATATATAGGAACATTATTTGAGGTATTTCTGAATGTGATTTTTATGTGGGCTCTCCATAATTACTATTTCTTTCGATTTTTGAAAACTCAAATAATTTTTTTTCCAAATTTTCCAAAAAAGATTCAATTTGGACTATTATTGAAGAAGTTATGAGCAAAACGTCAAAAAAAGAGCGATTTTTAAAAATATACGTCATCTTTTGAACGGGTAATAAAAAAAATCTCAACATTTACGACGACAAGTTTTTCGATGGGTACTAAAAAAAATAAAAACATTGAGGAGATAAAAAAATTTGTTTTCGAAACCGTCCGATTTGGCGTGTAATACCCCATATATAGTCAGTCGTACTATGTCTTTCGCGCGCGCAAGCCGTGGATCGATCTGCTCGGGTTGTGTATCGATTATCAAAAGACGTGGGACATACTACAACACGGGCATGCAAGCGTTTCGCCGCTGCTGCTGCTGCTGCTGCTGCTGCTGGCGACAGAAGCAGCAGCGATGACGAGCACGATGTTGCCACGGCGAATATGAAAACTATTGTTACCATTATTATCATTATTATTATGAAACTTTGCGTCGGCCCCCTCTCTTACCAACCCGGAACATTGACGATTTGCCTTTGCTCGCCAGTAGTGAATCCACTGGAGGCCTTTGTACCGGACGCTGGCACATCGGGAACCCAGCAACAGACTCAGCATCAGCAGCAACAAATACCACTGCCGAGCTTTCCGTCTCCTCCCAAGAGCAGCCTCAAGAGAAGGCTCACCGATTGTATGGAGGGTGAACCTAGCCCGAAGAGACCCAACGCCAATGATTCCATCGGAAAGAAACGCAACATACAATTCGACGCTGTCACGGTTTATTACTTTCCAAGAGCTCAAGGCTTCACGTGTGTACCTTCGCAGGTTAGTCGATCGATTGTTCTTTACGCATTCTTACGGAATGTTCTAATCCTCTTTTCATGATTTAGTACATTTGCTTTAAGAATCTTTGGCGCGTGGATGGAAACACGCGAATAAATAAAACTTGTCAATTTGCATCTCTTTAACGAACATCATTATTATTATATTACTTTAATTGTTATTTCAATTTCTGCGTTTGCAAATAGGAAATTTTCATTGACATTATAATAGCGATATTTAAAGAATGAAAAATCACGAATAAGAAATATTGATGAGAATGTCAGGGGCGTTTCTTATTCGCCGGAATATAAACTTTAGTGAAACTTGTTTATGCGGGTAATTGATAATTTGTTTACTTTTCGTTCAAAAACATATTAATTCATAATTGTTGTTCGCTTCTTCAGGGTGGCAGTACATTGGGAATGAGCGCTACGCACACGCACGCTGAGAGATTTTCGCTGACGGAACACGCAGCCGAGCAGAGGCGAATTCATCGGGCCAGACTGGCACAATTAAGATCGGAACGAGCCGCAAATTGCGTAACGGAGGCCGCGTCAAGCTCGGAGGATCCGAGCGACGATACGGACGAAGAGCCGAGCGATACCGAAGAGTTGGATATCGACAGTTATTATTTTCTTCAACCTGTACCAACGTGGCAGCGAAGGGCTTTGCTGAGAGCCGCGGGCGTCAGGCGGATAGACGCGATTGAAAAAGACGATTGTCGAGACATAAGGGCGAGCCGAGAGCACTGTGGATGCGGATGCAAGGGTTACTGCGATCCGGAGAGTTGTCCTTGCTCGAGAGCAAACGTTAAATGCCAGGTTCGTCATTGCTTCTACCACGATGTATTTTTTCTCATTTTTATCGACCGTCGGCTGGACATTTATTTACGTTTGAAAACAAATTTTCTGTATAGGTCGATCGAGCCGGTTTTCCCTGTGGTTGTTCGCGAGACGGCTGTGCCAACAGTTCCGGTCGTATCGAGTTCAATCCCGTTCGCGTGCGTACTCACTTCATTCACACCCTGATGCGTCTTCAACTGGAGAAGAAGCAGCGGGACGAGGATCGTACCGATCACGATCTATCGATTAATAGTCAGGTCGGGCGTGGTCCAATGCGAGAAGTGAGTGGACTGATGGGAACTGGTCTAGGTCCTATGGACCATCCTAACGTAATAACCGGTGATCCAGTATCTTGCATAAACGGGGGTGGTTTTACGACCCTTCACTACGAGACTCACGATCCGACATCCGCGACGTGTCAGTCGAGTGTCGTGCACGCCGGAAGAGAGGACAGTCTAGATCTCTACGCGATAAGGGATGATTGTTATCCTGGCGAACAGGATGTCGAGAATGGACAAAATTCACAGAGCAAATTACACCCCGAATTCGGACAAGCGTTTCAAACATTTTCCGGTCAACAAGTGGCCGTGGCTTTTCCACAAAACTCTTATCAGGATTATCAAGGTTATCAGACGCTCGCATCGACGTCGAGATCGCAATTTCAACCCCAGTTTCAAGGGATGCCACCAGCCAATGCGGGTTTTTCCCACTATTCTTACGGACAAGACGCGAGTGTCATGCAGACAACTTCGTGTCAATCCCACTCTGCCGTTTCCTCGCATCATCCCTCGGTCTACGAGACTGCCTTTACCCAGGAAGATCCGAGTGGACCGCAGCAACAATACACTAACCTCAATTCCGTACAACCGATGAACGCCGTCGTTCAGCAAATGGGCAAACTCGAGCCGTTCTCCGAATTATTAGCCGGAAGATACTCTTATTACGGCGAGGTCGAACCTCAGCCTATCGGGGGTTATCACAATAATAGTGGGGCGAAGATCGAACCGGAGAAGAGTCAGGTGCTCGAAGAACAAACGGTCGAAGCTACCACGGACGATTGCGACGAGAATTTTGGTGAAATCATCAAGAAATCTATGGTCGAGACCGTTTCGGCTTAAAGTGACACTCGTGGCTCACAAACGGTGCACACTAACAAAAACCACACACATACACACACACACACACACGCACATGCAATCTTTAAATGTGGAGGCAAGAGGTACCTGATGATCGAGTCGATCGCACGGTCTCTCGATTTTTCATTCGCGAAATAATACGGATAATACCGATGCTAGGAAAAAGAGAGAGATGCGTTTTGGCTCAACGCCAGCGAATCTCGGAGTTAGGTTAAACGAATGATAAACGGGCTAGGTAAGAATTTCCAGATAATCGAGAAAGGAAAGGTCTTCTGTTTCTCGATTATGTGGTTTTAGAATTTTCCTTTCGCGTTGCTCGTCTCTTCGCACGAAGAGTTTTTCGAGACGGAGCGGGTCACGTGATATACTCGTCGATACGAGTATAGACAAAATGGCGATCGTTCACCCGGAAGATGGACGCTGACGAGAAAAACGAACAGGTCGTACCGTCGATCTGAGATCGTTGTTGTGAAAAAGTGAAGCGAACGATAAATTGGAATCGAGACAGAACTCAACCGGAGGTTATTTTATCAGGCACGCTTCCTCGATGACAGAGTGACGGAGAGAGAGAGAGAGAGAGAGAGAGAGAGAGAGAGAGAGAGAGAGAGAGCGAGGGAGAGTAGGCACGGAAAAAAATTAACGACGAGAATGCGTAGGTCGAGAGATTGATTAATTCAACGAGGTTGTGACCAAGAAACAACAATGGGATCAGCTTAGAATGCAGTTTACAATACCTAACTTTAATACTTAAAAAGGAAAACCTAGGTACGCGGTACCTACCCTCGTGGTTTTGGGTAGAAACGAGGAGAGTCCCGTGCTTTGTCGCTCGAAACAATGATGCTACGAACGTTGTACACTCGTACTCGTTGCACGATGCAACGCAATTTTCCAACCGCCTTCCAGAGGGCCGAGGGAGAACTATAAAACTGTTTTATCGTCCGAGCGCAGTTTCTATTTTCTCATTTTCTTTTTCACGTTATTCTCTTGTTTTACGTTCGAGGAACTTTCTCGTTTGGTACGTCGCCGAGGGGTTTTACGGTAGCAGCAGCGAATAATCTTCCGTTATTAAAAAAAAACACGTGCTACACGAGGTAAAGAAGACCGTTGTACGAGGTGTCGGTGTTCCACGAACAATCTATATCGCGTCTTATGAATTTATTATTATTTTTTAAATACTTCTCTCTCTTTTTTTCTTTAACGTAACCTTTTGAATTATTCCTCATAGTCACGAACAACGATATGGTATTTAATAACAAACGATGAAAATTAATAACTCGGCCGTGTCAATTTCCAAGCAGTGCGGGTGCAAAGTGTCCTTCCTTCGATGATTGTTATCGTTAAATTTCGCGACGCTTCTCGTTTCCTCGATCACACTTACCCACTCATCTTCTCCTCCCTTCCCCAACCCTCGTACGTTGCGACGTTACGACGTAAAAAAAAAAATACCGCTGCGTGCCCGGACAACTGTATAAACGGAAAATAAATAAAATAACTTTAAAAAACGATATCGAATAACACAAAACAGTTTTAAACATTGGAAATAAACATGAGAAGACGAGAGCGATAATTGGGCAAGAGACAATTCAATTATTTACAATTATGGCAAGGGAAGTGACACCTTCTTATATGAAACAAATAATAAATATAAATATTATTAAACAACCCACGTGTATGTAAGTAACTTTTAGAATATTTGAGTAAAAAAAAACAGCAAGGCATACGTAGTTGATAGCGTTTTATTAAATGTTGTGAAAAAGTCTGTCTATACTGTGTGTGAATTCCAAAGTGTTCTACCCTCCCTACTCCCTGGACTATTTTTGTCTTTCTACAAATACCGAAAGTTGGCTCGATACATTTGTGATTTTAATTCGCGAGTAAAGGGATGTCGCTTGCGCGGATCACCGGCCATCCAAGTCTCCAACTTCATCCCCTTGACAATTTTTCGAAAAAAAAAAAAAAAATCGCACGTATCGTAAAAATTGTAAACATCGATCGACCTTCTATTGCACAAGAGAGAAGAAATCTCTCTTATCAGCTTTTTATTTATATTTTAATTCAAATTATTCGTATGGAAAATAAAATAAAATAACGAATTAGCGGGAGTTCGCGATTGGTCAGCGGGTAAAAGAAAATGGTGTCCGTCTCGTGAATATCGGCGAGTCTTCTCGCGACGATTTCAAGCGATAGATGGCAGCAGGTGTGCCGCTTTCGAGAGAATTACAATGGCTCGACTACCTGGCGAACGTTGGAGCGCAACGGAGCATAATCCCCCACGAGGTGGGTACCTCTAGCGTTTCTCGACTGTGGCGAGGTGTGTGACACTTGCATCGGTATTCCATAGCAAAAGCGGGCGGCCAAGCTATGTCTCATTTTTTCCCCTCTCTTTTTCTCTCACTCCCTCCCTCTTGTGGTCCCTCCCTCTTGCCCTCTTGCTATCAGCTTCGCTCTCTCTCTCTCTCTCTCTCTCTCTGTCTCTGTCTCTCTTTCTCTCGACGTAGTGGGGTAAGCGAGAGAAGGAAGGGAATGGCGTCAGGCAGGCCAAACGAGCCAGCAGAGCAGCCAGGCGGGCAGCAAGCCAGCGATCGTATGCCAGGCCCAAGCCCGAATGCCGATGAAAACGATGGGAAGTTTGCGGCCGTACGTGAGCTCGAGCGGAGGCTGCTATTACTTTTGCCTCGCTGGTGTATCGCTCCTTCAAGGCTCTCCAATCGCGAAACAATAATCACGAGAAACTCGGTCTCGTTCTTGTCTCATTTGTTTCTTTTCTTTTTTACTCAATTAAATATCATGAAAATTATTTCAACGAGATTTAATAATAATAATCGAAATAATGACTGGAATATAAAATAACGTGGGGAAAATTTAGCGCACGTACCGAAACGATCGCGACATAATTTACTTCGATTGACAACCTAATTTCATCAATGACAAACAGCCGGAGTGAATTTATGGATTAATCGAGAAGTTTGTTTTTGTTTAGTAATCGTGAATAGAAGAACGAGAGGATCGAAGGTGGTGAAATTAAAAAATTGGGAGTACGTTTAACTTCCGTCAAGGTGTCGTTGACGTTTTCCGTGTGTGTTCTTTACTCCGAGTGCTCTCTCTCTCTCTTTCTCTCTCTCTCTCTCCCGCCCTCGCGCGTTTCTTTCTTTCTCTTCTGGAATCTTTCTTTCTTCCCGTTACTGACAAGTGGAAAATATCGTGTTCGAGAAAAAGAAATCGTCCATTTTCACTCAACGGACGAAACGCAGCATTCTATCTTCTTCCATGGAGCGACTTGTGCCAGGAAAACAGATGACAGGTGTTACGGTACCGATGTCTTCCTCGTCGAGCTTACCGAACGTTGGCACGGTGCTAGCGACCTCCCGCTGAATCTCTTTCGAAATCGTCAATATTTCGTCTCTCGAGGTTCTCGTACAGCTCGAAACTTTGGCTTTCTCGTCGAGTCTACGTTGCGCACCGTGTTCCTTCATTGCGACAACGAATAAAATCTCTCAAATGTGAGAAAGGAAAGATTGCGCAGGATCTTGGCAACTCTCGGTTCGAGAGGGAAATGAGAGATTTGGTACTTTGTCGAGTCGAGGGAAGAATTAAATTGCCATGAAGAAGTGTAACAACGAGAACGACAGCAGCACCAGCTACAGTAGAGAAAGAAGAAGCGAACGAATTGCCGATCGCGGGCTATGAGCGCTGACAATGGAGACGACTCCTTGGTGAGTGGGTAATTTTTTTTCAAACCTTTCATTCATCCTTTCTCCCACAAATTCGATCTATCGAAATATCAAATATTCTTACAAATAAGTATCAAATTAATTTATAATTACGATTATTAATATCTTTCCTCCTCATATAATTTTCCGATTTATTTTATATTTCGCGCGTATCGATCGTTTCGTTTCTTTAATCCGAATAAAATAACGATAATTAATAATAAGAAGAAGAGAGTTTCTCGATCGAAAAGTCTTTCTGTATAACGGACCGACAGCTGACGTGCCACTCGCCAAGAATCGACGACGCATACCTCGTCGTAAAGCTAAAGCCATGCCCACCATACTGTATATCGGTGGTACGTTGTATATAAAATAATACGTGCACGTATAACTCGTATATACTTACTATACTAATTTCCATTCAAGTTGGCAACGAGCACGCTCTGGCTCGTGGCTCTCGTATGATATACTTGTTATTTATTTTGGCTCGTACCAGCAGACACGGATATGGTATAGGCGTAGATTACTATTTCCTATCACTCCTCCAGCACTCTGGTATAAATCGATTGACGTCGATACTATAAACGCACATGTGTGCTCTTCGTCGTTATTTCGTTCAAAAATTTCAGACTTTCCCTTTTCGCTCTTAATATATCAACGTATTTCACGAAACAATAACACATATAGCTGACCGATAATTCAAACGAAAATAATTCACGAATCGTCGAGCAGCGAGGCTTTGTGACGCGACATTGTCGTTTTCGTTACGACACAGGATTTCGACTCGAGTACGTTTCGAAAGGACGTAGCGAAATTCGTAATTCGATCAATTATTTCAGACTCTAGGAATGATTAGACGTTTCCAAGCGATGGAAGAATCCATCGTGATTCGAACGTACGTGATTGTTTCTTGATTCGACTCGATCCTGCGATAACGCGTTATCAGGACGAGCAAAATTATTCTTGATGGTAACGTAATCGTGTAAAGTAAGTTAGCTATAGATGACTATAGCAGACATTATCGAATATGCCATGGCGTATTATATAGTGAATTTCTGCGACGCGTAAAACTGGCTCACGCACGTCTATGTTATATTGCGTATAGTGCACTCTAGAAACGTAAATAATTTCGTATATATATTTATATACAGGGCGATTTTCCTAAGGTATAGCACCGTTTATTCTGGGGTAGATGGGACCATTACAAACAAAAGTTGCAAATAAACATTAGGGATATTTTTAATAGTTTACGAGATATGAATATTTAAAGTTGATCGAATCAGAGCGCGCCGAGAAGCGTTGGAGCCGCCCACTCTCCGTCCTAGCCGTAGATATAGCACAGTTTAGGGCGTTACATTTGGGATTGCAAAATTCAGAGCAGTCAATTATTATTATTTTATTCCGCAGTCATTTTTATTTGTCGGGCATTGACTGCTCTGAATTTTGCCGAGCGCGCCAAATAAAAATGACTGCGTAATAAAATAATAATAATTGACTGCTCTGAATTTTGCGATCCCAAATGTAACGCTCTAAACTGTGCTATATCTACGGCTAGGGCAGAGAGTGGGCGGCTCCAACGCTTCTTGGCGCGATCTGATTGGACAAACTTCAAAAATTGATATCTCGTAAACTATAAAAAATATCCCTAATGTTTATTTGCAACTTTTGTTTGTAATGGTCCCATCTACCCCAGAATAAATGGTGCTATACCTTAGGAAAATCGCCCTGTATATATGGTCTATAGTCTATCTCTGTCTCCGCGGTCAGCTTTGCTTCCTCTCCTTGCAGAGCGTACGTTCTCACACGTGACGGCTTCCGCGGGCGATGCCGTGACCACACGCGTGTAACTAACGTATGCGTACATCGGGGCAGCCAGGATGAAGAAGCCAGGGGGGTAACACGAGTATATGAGACAGGGTAGGCCAAAGCCCGAGGGAAATCATACTTCGAGCCTGTTAAATGTTATTCTCACGTACCCTCGGTTGTTATAAAAAAAAGACAAAATTATTCAGTATTATTATTATTATTATTGTTGTTATTATTATTATAATTAATGTAATTAATAATGAGAATAATAATAGTAGTAGTAGCTGCGGGGAAGCAAATGTATCGAATATTTTCTTCATCAGTGCCGATTGTTATAATTTTTTTTAATAAGTCGATCGTTGGTCTCTCTTCAATTTTATAGACGAGATAAGTCTTGACTCGTGAAAGTAATTCTCGAGGATAGCTCCACCGACTAGGAGCCTTCGGCGATCCTGGTATCCCCCGAGAAGTCCGCGAACTCGACACGCGAAGGTTACCATCACGTTGCTGATGCGTGTTGGTGAACAATATTCTGCCGAGAGAGAGAGAGAGAGAGAGAGAGAGAGAGTATAGTGACCTGTGTCTATTCGCTAAAATTTTTGTTCTCGTTTTGTCCTATCGAATGATCGATGGGGTTGCAATTTTTTTCCTTCCTACGTTTACAATATTCGCTCGATTTTGCTCGACATGAATGAAAAAAAATATATATACGCATCGAGAGTCATCGAAGAGAGGAAATGAGAGGCGTATCTCTCTGTCGAACAACGCTTATGGGAATGCAAAGTAATACGTGTCAAGTCCAACGAGGCGCGTCGTGGAATGCAGAGAGGTGGCGAGGAAGCAGTTCAGAACGACGATTCTTACCACTGTACCTGTGTATATTGTTGTAAAAAGTTGTTTATATATAGATATATGAATTGATACAAAATTGCACAAGTATTCATGGATATGCCACTGAACTGGAGAAATTTTTTATCGGAATAACGAAATAATAAAATAAAACATTTTTAATATAAAATAACTGTATAAATAATAGGATGATTATTCCCTGACAGTGTTCTGAATATTTTGACCTCTGCTTGAATATACAAAATATCGCTAGCACCTTTGATACCTGGGAAATAAATTAACTATTTTTTCCAATCAATTTCTCATACTCGATAAGTTAATAAATATTATTATTAATGTATAAACTTGATTTCTTATGCAGCGATAAACGAAGTAATATATCGAGGCATTATCGATAAATCGATCATGAAATATTAATCGCTGTCTAGACTCGCATGGGCCCTTTCAAATTTTCTCCTTTCTGAGAATTCGATGCAATTTCGATGAAAATAGGCCGAGACAGGTTCCGAAAGACGAAATTTCACCACGAGCCTCGCGCGTCGAATGACAAAATTGTTACATCCATGTTGTGCCTCGATAGGGCTCGAGTACTCGAGTCTGAATTGTCTGTGGCAACGAGAGACATTACCGGGTATCTCGAGCTCTGGTATTTCTCAAGTGCCGGCTGTACTGTAACGACGAGAGAGAAACGAAGAGATAGACTCGTGTACTGTTAGTCGTGTAACTCTCGTGGGTTTTTCCTTCTCGGTCGCGAACTCTTCGGGGCAAACACACAGGTACCTAGGTATATTCTTGATGATACACACCGCGTTAGTGATTATACCCATATACTGTCTATTGTCGTACATATGTATATGTACACACACACATACGTATGGAGAGTTTGGTCGAAAGCAACGTAGTTTGCGAAAGGAAGTAACAAAAATGAATCGCACGTCGGTTAACGACATGTTTATCTATGCGTTCCTCGTTCATACTCCTCTCTCTCTCTCTCTCTGTCCTTCTTGTGATTTTTTTAAATTTTCCCTCTCACGAATATTTAATACACGTTTCCACGAAGTTTTTACGTCGGCATCGACCTCGAATAAGGCCGATAACCGACTTCAATGACGTTTCTGAAAAATGTTCGTACGACGATTAGTGAGAAAACAAGTGTTTCGATTTCGCAAATCGTTGCTGATCGGAGACTTTAAACTATAGTTTCGTCGAATGTTTCTGAGAAAATCGTGGGTGATGGAAAAAAAATGTATCGAAGCTATTGGAAATAAGAGTACGATAATTATTTATTACCGAGGGAAAAAGGAACGGTTCTCTCGTCTCGTTATATTCAGAAAGGGGAATATCTCGTTTCTTTCTCACGTGTAAGAAGAAATGCAGCAACAAAGATTATTTCTCTCTCTCTCTCTCTCTCTCTTTGTTGAGTTTGCGTGTGTTTGAGTAAAGAGTTGTATAGATATGTTTCATCTGAGCCGTGGGAAGCCACGTTATTGAGCAAGACACACGCGTAAGTACATCATTGAGCGAGCGAGAGAGAGAGAGAGAGAGGATGGGCGCCTAGACGCGTCGGTGAGACTGCAGGCAGATCAAACTTCCTTCTCGCATATGTAACAACGAGAAGAGAAAAGAAATCTCCGATTCGATTTTGCGTATATTCTTCTCTATTTCTCTCTCATTCTCGCTCTCTTTCTACGCTTCTGTTTAACTCTCTCCCATATTTTGATTGCGTGACTCGCTTGCAAATTACGGCATATAGGAAATAGAGTTCGCTGTCCAGTCTCAGGGAAAGCTGGAACTTTGTACCACTCGGTACCTGCTCGAAAAAGTCTGGAATAATTAAATAACGGTACGCAGAGAATCGCAGCGATTTATCCTTTATACATTATTATCGACACGAGAAAGAAATTTTATAGGCGAAAAATAAAGCGTCCTTGACGTTTATCCTATTTCCTTATTTTAAAGGATCTTTATTAATGTCTCAGATTTCTACTTTTCCAAGATGCGAAGACGTACGAGCTACGACAAACTGCCTATATGGATACCACTTTCATGGTCAATCGAGTGTACCTCGTCACTGCTAAGATTAGCGTAGGAACGCGATCTTCGATGAAATCACGTGGCATTACAGTTTCTTGAAACATTTGGTAGATGAAAAAAAATATTTCAACGACTGTACGATACCTACGTTCCATGTCATTCGATCCTCGAAGTTTCGATCGTTTTATGACGTTCGCGAAACGAGGTGGCGATTTCTGCATAAACTTGTAATTCCTGCCTACCCATGCAGAAATTGTAATAGGGATACCCAACTACCGATCATATCCTGATCAGGTTATGGCAGGGATGCCCCAAAACGGGTGTCCCTACAGGAATCCAGATAGATTTCATATCGGAAGAAATTTGCGTCGGTGCCGAACTTTCGAAACGATGGCGCCACTGTACTTTCGGCGCATACGAATCATATTTTGATCAGGATATGGCAGGGATGCGCCAAAACGGGTGTCCCTACAGGAATCCAGATGGTTTCCGCATCACAAGAAATTTGCGTCGGTGACGAAATTTCGAAACGATGGCGCCACTGTACTTTCGGGCATACCGTTCAGATTCCGATGGGGATTAGGCAGGGATACCCCAAAACGGGTGTCCCTATAGGAATCCCGATGTTTTCCAGATCGAAAGAAATTTGCGTCGGTGACGAGATTTCTATTTTTTTTTAGTGAAGGTGACTTTTACGGTGCATCAACGCCTCCACCGGAATAAAAAAGATTGGCCGCATTTGATGGTCCCCTTCAAACAGTACCACTTTTATTTGGAACATTTTTTTGTAAAGTCGATAATTCCCGAGTTATTTCGGATGGCAGAGATAAACGGTATACCCTGTATATTCATTTAGCTATTTGGATATTTAGCATTCATATACTAAATATTATTACACATTATACCGATTTAATAAATAATTCAATAAATAGACGGTTGTTCATACTTTATCCAAATATTAAAATTATTATTTTAAGAGCAACAGTGACATAAGGTTAGCGTTCGAGACTCACACGCCGAGGGTCCCGGGTTCGATTCCCACCGACAGCAACGGAATTTTTCTATGTGCTTTACTGTGCTCTCGGTAGTACGGAATCCTATTCATAAGAAAAACTACTCTGTAGGTCCACCGGAGTGGTTGCTTACATGTAATAATTTCATTTTGGACATTTTACATTTGGTCCTCGAATCTGATCCGATATCGGACTAGATCCCGATTAGAAGCTCGGGATACATGTCAGAATCCAGCTCGAATCATTGATGGATTCGGGCAGGGATCCCTGCTCGAATCCAGTTTCCCAGCGTTACATTTATGCTTGGAATCCAATCCGATATCGGACTAGATCCTGATTGGAAGGTGGGCATACTACCGCGAATCCTGCTGGATCCCTGACGAAATTTCTGCATGGGTAGTTCGTTTTTTCTTATCCATCATGGGTATAATTCGCGTCCGGCTCTTTCGTCGCGTGAATAGAACGCGAAGCGAAAGTCAGTCGTCGACGTCGCTACCGGTGTTCCGTTTGCTTCAAAGTTGCAGTTAGAGCCACGGCTGTCTTCCTTCCAGCCACCGACAATCTTCTCACCTATTCGCGGGAGATTCTAGGGGTGGGAGGAGAAGAGGGACAAGCTCCCTTTCTCCCGTAACGATCTTGCTTGCAATTTCCAGGCTCCGACTTTTTTCCGCAATCAGAGACTTATTATACGGGCATAAAAAAGATGCCAAGTGATATCTTTTTCTAAGCAAAGAAAAAAAAAAAGATTTTTGCTATTTTTTAAATCGTGGGACGAATGTATTAAAAAATGGCTCAAAGTTATAGGAAATGATTTATTTTCAAGTCGGTTGAAATATTTGTCTTCAAGAGGATGACATCTTTCGAATGTTTTTGTTTATAACACGAGGGAATCCGTTATTTACGACATCGTTAAAATTTATTCACGATGCGTCACGAAACGAAGAACATCCCGTTTCACAGATGTTTCTTCGACGATATATCCTCTCCCTTATTTCCGTCGCGAGAGAAAGAGAAAAAAAGAGGCAAATACCATCGGCGTCATTGCGAACACAATCGGGCAGACACCGCAGACCGTCGCGAACACTTGTGATAATATTTCAGGGGGGTTGATCGATGAGAGTTTATCCCGTGAATTCGTCATGTTTTATGCACATTCGTATCCCATATATTTGATATTTATATATCGTAGGTATATAGTACGTGACAATTTTCCTTCAGCGATTTAGGAGAGTCGTCTTGGTGCTGAAACGTGGAGCGATTAGGCGGGTGCGCGAGGCGCTAACGCGCGTGGGGACATCGCGCGTTGCTCGCGATGACTCACTCACGCCTCGTACTATCCTCTACTCCCACACCTCGCGGGGACAAACCTGTATAGTTCATTTTCAAGGACTTCGACTTGACGGCCACGAGGTCGGTCCGACAGATTTGACGACG
Source organism: Netelia inedita (assembly GCA_964017225.1). Lineage (NCBI taxonomy): Eukaryota > Metazoa > Arthropoda > Insecta > Hymenoptera > Ichneumonidae > Netelia > Netelia inedita. Next base: position 28,240,409 of record OZ024923.1, on the reverse strand, counting down.
ATTGTCGCAATTAGAGTACGCGGAATTCGCCAATGTTACGCGATACAACGGTATCGCTCGATTTTTTGGACTTTGACAGTCGTCCATGAGTCTCGATCGTCTAATGGGACGATTATTGTCGTAATTGCACATTGTGAAATTAAATTATCCAGTTTTAAGTGACGTACGACCGAATCTTGCACTTTTTTCATCGGTCGTGCAAATATTCGTTTTCTTGACTTTGATACATTGTTCGCGACGCCTTATCCGACGATAAATTTTTGGCTGATCACGTATCCGACGTTTTTATTGAAATCCCAACGAGAACGTTTAAAAACTCGTTTTCGTGGCTTTTTCCTCGAAATCGTATAATTTCCTGTCAAACGGCTGATGAAGATGTGATAAGAGAAAAAATATTTTTCTTTTTTACCATATATTGCACGATCGCGAGAATTACACTAATTGGAGAGAACCCAACCCAACGTTTTTAGCGAAGATCGAGAGATAATACAAAGTCTTTCTATTTTTTATAATCGACGATATTTAAAATGTGAAAATAAAGAGTTGGCAATGATCGTTTTCTGTTTACGGAGAAGATAAGACCAACTCGGTTATCAGTAAACGCAATTTCAAGCCAAAATTTGGTGAGTAAAGGAGTGAACTGTTTTTAAATGAATAACTTAGATAGGCAGCTGACTCGGATCGTTGGTGACCCAGGCATTTAGCTCGAGAGATTCTTGGCCCGAAATATTAATTAAGTTGATACAACTACGAAGGGGAATGGCCGCGAGATGCTGGTGGAGGGAGGGAAACTTGCCGAGATTGAGCACCGCTCTTGCTCATTACGGAGATGAGACAAACGCGCCAGATCGAGCGGAGAAGCCTCTCCCAGCGGGTCTGACACACTTTGGCCAGAACTACTGCGCGACGGGCCTATACCTAACTCTCGTCAGTTTCCGTACTGCTTCTGTCTCCATCTCTCTCTTTCTCTCTCGATCTTTGTCTCTCTCATTCGCTTCCTCACACGCGACGTTTCGTCGCTGGAGCCGGTTCTGCGATGAAAGTGGAGAAAGCCTTTCATACACGACACGCGCTAGACAAGAATCTAATCATATCAGAATTCCCGTCGTCGTATACCAAGCATTCTCACTCTTTCCACGCTGTTTCTTTACGATGAGCACGTTCTCTATAATATCTTTTTTTCGTTGTCTCAGGACAATGACTCCATTCGTATTGACGTGGAATATTTTTGTTTTCGTCAACCCCAATATTGTATAATTTATTAAAATAAAGTAAAAATAATGTTTCGACTGTTTACATAAAATGTTACTGTATTATATTTTTTACTCATTTTTAAATATATTATAGACTGTCGTTAAAAACTTCTATTTGAGAGAAGCATAGAATTAAAAATTCATTCGGCTAATGGTATGAAATTACCAGAGCGAGTATTACCATATAATGCAATTTGAACCATTTTCGCCGTGTATATGTAAGAAACGAGAGCAAGCTAATCTTTCAAAATTAGAAAAGAATTTGAAAAAATAGAAGGCGTTTATACCAGCTTCGAAAACATTACGCGTTTTTTCTTGCTTTCCTAAAAAAAAGGAAAAAATCTCGAATGATCGAGAGACTACTGCGTCTTAGGTCAAAAGTGGGGTAACTCGACGACGAGCACAGGAGGTAAAAAGTCGGTCAAAGGTCCGGTATCGGGTACTCGTATACTGGTAGAGTTCGTCGCTGGTAGAGTTAGCGGAGAGAGAAAAAGAAAGAATTGGCACACGAGGAGGCGCGAAAGGAGTTATGCTGGTTCTGTGAACGTCGTCGTCGTTGCGCGTATCCGCGGGGTCGACGTACGAGAAAGTATCGACAATTTTTATGAATTTTTTTCTTTTTTTTTGTTCTCGTTCTTACGATATCGAACCTATTGCGTATTATATTCAATTATTTTCACGTTTCTCTCGACGTTCGTCGAATTTTCCAGGAATCGTTGACGCCACCGACTATCGAATTGCGATCGGGCGACGGTAAATCCGCCCAGACTATAACGACGATTCGCCGCGACGAAAACATCGAAAAAACAACATTGGAAATTAATTTTTCCTCCTCTTTTTTTTATCCTTTTTTTTGTTATCGCTCTTACGAACCTCTCATTTCGATGAGCTCGGCTCGCCAACGAGCGTATACCGTGACGCATGGACTTTGAATAACGACTCGCACGTGGCGAGGAAAAATACAAAATGCATGCCTGTTTTCGAGCGATAAGTGAATGTTTGGACAACTTTCGCCCAATTTATTAGCCACGTTACTACCGCCTGCATTGCAGCATATTATTATTCTCGTCCATTCTCGTACGTACGAAAGAAAAAATTTCGGTAGAAACGAGTATGCGCACCCTTAGCATAACGACCCCCTTCGTTCGATGTTGCGTATTACGTTGTAGTACCACAGCACCACCGGTAGGAGCGACGACGAGACCCGACGTTTAATCGATACTCCAACGGCGCGGCATTCATCCCTCGTACTACCACAGCCTAACAGTAGGCTTGTAACCCCCACATCGAGAATAATGGATTTCGGAATTTATTCCTATTTAAATATTTCTTAAATTATTAAAATGAAAAAAAAAAATAAATAAAAATAGAAATATGATCGAATCATTCAATTTTGCTCGAACTTAAAATACGAAAAGAATATTTATGTTCCAATTGGTAAATTTACATCGACCTTTGATGACGTATGTTTGCGGAAATCAATTTTACTGTGTTTTAAGGATAATGGGTTCCATATGAATAATCTGCATATGCGTTATGTGCGATAGCGCGTGGGCGATATTCCGCCGGTTGATGACGTAGTGCGAACCGTATGACGCGGCGAAGTGCGCTCGACGACGTCACACCAGGCGCTGACGTCGCGATAAATGTACGTCGACGCTCTCGTGCGACAAGCGCTGAGATACCACCGGTATATTGTTATTATTCGTACCGATGCACCTTGCAACAGACACCCCCACACACATATATGTATATGCATTTACCTACAACGGCTAATAATGTCAGACCGTAATTTGGCCCGTTTTTTTCGTGCTGACTTTGCAACGTTTTTTCAAAACATTGCAGAAACGATATAAACAAAAATAGTCTCGACATTTTTAAATTCACGGTCCGATCTCTGGGATCTCTCACGCGAGAAATATTAAAAATTAAACGTACCAACCCTGTGACCATCGAGTTTTACGCTGGAACATGTTACTCCGTGTTTTCATTGTTTTTTCTTGTTAAATCTTCTCATCCTTTGCTCGGTGTCTCGCCGCCTGCGACACCGTGAAGCGATGCAAGCTTGTGAACACAATTAGAGAAACGTTTCTCTTTTTTTGTTTGTTTTTTAAAGGCTTTGCGTATTTTTCTGGAATATCCGACGCCATCTTTCTACCCTAAGGTTTCTCTCTCTCTCACTCGTTTGCTCGAGTACTTTTTTCCTATTCCCTTCTTCTCTGTTCGTTAACCCCGCTCCTCACCCCCTCCCCCGCCGGTTTCCAGATGCGCGTTTTTTCGTACGTGTGTGCACAGCCAGCGGAATATTTGCAGACTCCCCTGTGTGAGCACCCCAGGGGAAGGTATGTTTCCGTCTCCGCGCCCTTTGCAATCCCTACTGCAATATGCACGCCCTCTCGTTCCCATTAGTTTCTCGCGCCCGATGAATTCGATGTGTTCCACCGTAGGGGTGTTTGATACGATGAGTCAGTGTTTTTAAGGGGGAGGGTGAATGTCGCTACCCGTATGTCGCGTCCACTGAAACGGGATAATCCCGAGTCTGGAGTGAAACACTGGCAATAATGAAAAAAAGATATTAAAAAATTGTCGATATAAAAAGTTTGTAAAAAACGAATTGTAATTAATTGGACGTTTGAATTTTTTAGGGTAGTAACGTACGGTAAGATCTTATTATCGAGCTAACGCTGCACCAAACGTTAAATAACTTCGGGGTGCGAGAATCGTCACGAGGTTACCGACGACTGGAGAGAACTGATCGTGCTCGGTCGGTAATGACGGAATTTGCGATTATCGAGCACGAACAAGGATAACGAGATTGCGTTTACGCATGCACTTTTCCCTCTCTTTCTTCGGCACATTTATACAAATGCATCCAAGACCGTGCTCGAGGGTGTACGAACGCGAGCGTGGTCAGTGTGTAAGCGATTGTGCGCTCGCTGGAGCTACACACACGAGAGCGCGGAACCCGCCGGTATGCGGAGGGACAGTAGTTACGTTCAGTACCGTATCAGACGTCGAACAGTCGAGTACGCGATAATCTTCGACCGCGTCGTGCACAACACGAGTTTACGTACCATTGGAACAATTGTGTCAATATTTGTCGAACAATATCTGATTAAAGCCTAATTAATATTTTCTATACAACGTTTTAATACGAATTAATTATACGGGCTAAAAATGAGATCGGTTGTATCGAAGCACGGGTGAGCAGACGAGTTCACGAAGTGAATTTAATTCTTAAAAATTATATATATTCGAAATTATATATATTTTGGATACATAGATATTTGTATGTATATACATACGTTTTATATTGGGAGGGTTGAGGGGCGAGAGCGTTGGCGTAGGTCTCGGGCCGCGTGCCGTACGCTCATCAGTCGGTCCTTCGACCTCGGACGATAAGGTACGACGAGATATATTTACGAGCTGTACGTAGCCTTGTCGATTTTACGAATTATCGATCGTGATAATAACCTTTTTTTTTTAAAAATACTATCGGAATTTTTATTTTATTTACTCGATATCGTTTCAATTCTGACAAATCTAGACTAGACTAACAATAAAATATCACAATGCCGAGAAATTACGCGACGAATGTTCGTGGATAACGTAGTGCTTTGATATCGATCGCGATCGCGATAAATGGTAACGAGACGAGTAATCAAATTTAATAACGCCGAGAGAGAAAGTTGATAACCGAGAGAGAAAGTGTGCGACACATCTTTATCGCGAAAATAAAAAAAAAACATTCATTCATTTTGAAATCGTGAGTTGGATTAATTCTGATTAAAAACAAAATCTAGCCAATATTTTTTGACATATACAAAAATAAATTGAATTCTACGATAAATTAAAATTATTTTATTCATTTAGAAAAAAGTGGCGGAGAGAATATTTCCCTGACCAGATTCTGCAGAAAATAAAAGAGACGCGCGTGCGCTCGTTGTGTATGGGTCTCCCGCCATAAGATTTTACGATCGCGCTGCTTTGAGGAATTCTGAGCTCTACGACCAAAAGAAAATTAACGTTCTCGCGTTTATACCGGCTCTGGTGCGACCAAGAGAAGGAATGCGTTAGTCGCGCGCGTGATTTAACATGCTACTAACTATAATAACACTTAAAATTCTCAAACCTGCTGCTACGAAGATTTTCAACGTACTTTCTCTCTTTCTCCACCGTACAATAATCATAAACTTTTGCCACGGTCATTTTTCATTAATTTACAAACACCCATTACGAATTCCTTTTGATGTATAGGAGAAACAAAAAAAAATGAGAACACGTGCGCGGGAAATAATTTTGCGATGACTAAACCGAGACCGTCATTTCCTTCGCGTTGTACAAGCGATTGCAATGAGCACAGCGAGTAACTCTAAACATTTATAAGAACTTGCGTATCTCGTAGCAAAACGCACGCGATTCGATACGTTAGGCTCCGGCAATGTTTCCCATGTGTGCTTACATCTATACGTGTGTATAGAGGATATATAATATAACCAGTAGATATAGAAATATAGACGCGTACATGAGATTGTTCCAACGAGACATCGCACGTAACACGACGGCGCGATTGACTCACTGGGGAAAAAAATAGACGTATAAAGTGATCACGAATGCGAATTGGTCGGACGAGACACATACGTAGGCAACGGACACTGGGACGGAAATTTAATCGGAGAGAAAAGTTTTCCATAGGGACGAATAATCGTACGAGATTTATCGAGCCTTGAAGATCGTTTGATTTCCCCGACTGTTTTCATTGATAATATCCATCAATTCGAGAGTTAACTCGAAGATAAAACGACGAGTTTATTTAATCGACCGATCGAAGCATCGATTCGTTCGAGTAGTTGAGGATCTCTGCTGATTTATTTGTTTTGTTTTATTCCTTTTATGTAATTGAGTTTAAACTTTGGAGAGACAGCGAGATGCTGTCCGGAGGGCCTTGAACCACGCGAGAGTTAAGGAGGGTGCGATATAAATTATTCCAAATTTATGACTCGAGACGAGGCACATCGAGTGCGTCTAAATCCGTGCACACGCGTGTCCCCTTCGCCTTTCGTCGTCTACCGAGCAGGATTGCGAGAGCTCGTTTCTCTCATTATTTTTCTCCTTATTGTAATAAAACAGGAGTAGGCAAACTATTCGGGAGCCGGTCTGAGAAATGTAATAAGAGCACGATCTTACGGTTTTGGTTTATTTACCGTCTCGAGATTTCGAAAATATTTGTGGCGCTAGAATTATCGCAACGATCTCCCCGACAAGGGAAAATTTATTTAGAAAAACGTAACGTGATTCTACTTTCATATTTGAATTAATAATAATAATGAAAGAAGATAAATTAAAATAATAATAAATTATTCGAATAAAAGTGATCCAACTTATATAAAACTAGTCGAATGAACAATTTTTCTGAAGAATGAAAACGTTAGAAGTGAAAGAAATACGTTTTACATCGCACAAATTTTGACGGGAAAAGTACGAAATATTATTATACACCTGTATATAAAAATATATATACATAACGCTATTTTTTTCTCAATTAATTTTCTCGCTACTCGCGTACGCGTGTCTATCTCCCATCGTCATCTCTCGTTCATACCGCGCGAGAGACCTGATACGAGGGTCTCTCGTCCGTGTATAATATTATATATCCAACCCAGCTGGAGTTAGAATCGCGCGCGGACGCATCGACGCAATCGGAACGCCCGGTCGACCGAGTAAGCCACGAGAGAGCGTTATGCAAGAAGTGTGCAGTAACGCGGACGATTATATACGTGAATAAATCGCGGTTGTAGTTATTGTACTTTCGTGCATGTATATTCGAAAGAACGAATCCATCTCGCGTTATGGATGGAAAAATATATATGCGCACAGGAAGAGTTCTCGTCCTCTATTATTCTCGTTTCTCGATTTCCTTCTCTCCCACGTTCCTTTTGTTCGGCTCGATATCAAGTTTTTCTCGCGCAAAATCCATTTTAAGCCACGTTTCCTTGAAAAGCAATGGAGGAGAAGCGTTGCGATAGTTACCCCTTTACGCATCTGTCGTATCAGCCCCCAATCTTTCATTATTGAATTTATAATCTTTTATTTTTAACTTTAGCAGCAAACATTACAAGAGCACCTTTGGACGAACGAAATGACCTTTCTGGAGCGAATATGGATCGTTGTATACGCATGAGAATTAATTCCCGCGGGTCGACTGATTATTATTCATCTCATTCATCAACCAAAAAATTACGCGACCGAGAAGAAAAAATCGCGGCATGGATTATTCTGCACTGATTGGCGCATAAGCGTTTATACGAATATTTTAGAAATAACACGTTGCAAAGATCAAGAGATCGTTCTTTGTTTTTTTTCTTCATATTATTATCCTCGCCGCATTTTTCTCGATCCATCTCTGTGAGAATGCGGCAAGTTATAAAGAATATTTGACCTCGACGCCGATTTCCATCAGTTTTTTCTATACTGCACGAGCTCTTTCGGGTTGTATTATAGAGCAGAATCTTCTAGATTGACGAGTAAATTTGTTATCATCGATTCCTCCACAAGTTTTCCGTTTTGAATTTCTGGAAAGGGAACCACGGTTCCTCGATCCTCATTGTAAACCACATAATAAAAATCGTGATGGGGAATTGTCTGTACTTCGGACTGAGTAAACACACGTGATACTAAATCGACATTGGTCGATGGATTATAATTGATCTATGTTAACCACACATGCGGCAATGCAGTCCATCAGGCTTATCGATGTCAATTCATATGGGGTCAATTGGCCAATAAATATAGACGCTTACGTTTTTATTGTTTTGAGACAATAGAAAGGAATGAAAATTTAATTGGACATTGATACTGTTTTTAGGGGTTAAACGCAGTTTGAAAAACAGTTATGGCTATAGAAGAAATTATTTGATCTCGATGAGAAAATTATAATCTCTCACGGACATTTTATACATACGCACTTACACACGTGGTATATACTTCAGTGACTAGTCGAAGTTTAGCAGACACACGTTGTATATGCGTGTAACTCTTGATGACAGGGCGTTCCACATCGCGTAATAATCATCCTTATCGAAAACGAGGCGTGTGCAATCTCTCGCTTCTTCCGCGTCCGCTTACATTTTCTTCGAAATCGATTCGTACCGTCCGTTTCTCGTAATTTTTGTTATCGTTTTTATTTCTCGTTATTAGCAGTCTGGAAATCGTCCTTGTCCTCTTGCCACGAAGGTCGATATTCTAGTGAACTTACAAATGGTGATTATCACTGGTAATAATCTTTCCACCCTTGGTCCATGCTCACAGTCTCCAAGTTCTTGATAAACTCCCCAGATACATTCGAGAATGACCGAACCCTGCGATCTCAAAATACCCTCGGACATCCTTTTTTCTCGTCCAGTATCTATTTCAGCTTTTTCCCTTCGTCCCTCCCCGTGGATTCGCTTCTCTCCACGACCTCGGTGAATGTCTCCGAGGGCCAATACGTACGAGTTTCACGGTCACTGTATACGCAACTTTGAACGAGAAACTCCTCTCCAGACACGGTCGATTCTGGTCAATATAGAGTTAGTGCTTTCCCGCTCGCTTTGTAAACGCCTACGTCTTTTCTCTGCATCATCGATAGCTCTTCGACCGCATATATACACGTTGCTATAGAGTGCAATTTCCCTTGTCTGTCGTTGGACGGGGGTTGAAATGGTTTCAGTAAACGATTACTTCAATGAACAAGAATCTGGTCCCGTCATCGGCGCGTCGAATAGCCTCAATGAAATCTTTTAAATACAGGGAAAGTCGTTTCTTCTGATTAACGCTGATTCGACTAGACAAAAACATTTTAAACGATTTTTCTATAAACGTAGTTAGTAGAGTGTAGAGGAAAACAACGTTCGAGCGATCACCTCGGTTAGTGGTCGAAACAAAAATAGAGAGAAGAGGGTATATCCCAGTCGGATGAAACTACGTGGAAATTTTTAAAGCTGGAGCTTCAAACTCCTCTGACCTTTCCAAAGAAGGGCTGGAGGTGAAATGTCAGAGTACGTAGAGCCTTTGCTTTGTCAGTGCTTATTCTCCTGGTTTGTGCCCGTGTTTCTGGTTGTATGTGCGCACTGGTCGATCGATTTCTCGTTTCCGGCTGGAGGGACTCCTACGCATTTTCACGGGGACTGCAACCCACGTCGGCTTTCCTCCGAGCTTTCTCAGAATTTCCTGTAGAACTCGTTTCAGAACCCACGTGTAATTTAAATCGATAGTTCAATTAATGTTAATGAAATTAATAGTTTCGGTGAGACATGGTCCGAGGTAGTTTCACGAGAGAAGTTTCAGGCGACGTCGATAATAATGCGAGAGTAAAAGGGGAATATCTCATTCCTACTCTCCCTCTGTCCCTCTCTATTGTTCATCAGAGACTACGATACGCGAAATTGACGGAAGTGAGAGATAGAAGGACAGATGCGCAGTTACGAAGCTACACGAGACAGAGAGAGAGCGATCTCATTGTCGAGGCACACATTATTAAATTGCTCGTCGTCGCGGAGGAAATGACAATTTGCTCGTGGCGAAGCTCTATCCTTCATCGTCGTGTACACGCGGGCTTGCTCGTGCACGAAAAGAAAATTCTCCGGCTCGCCGTCGTGTATGGGTATATTCTCATCTCGGTGAATTACCTTCGTTCGCACGTCCTCGTGACTCGTTATTAAAGTGAATAGAAAAGAAATTGTACCGAAATGAGCTTGGCAATTAGTCCCAATTTACCGGACTAAAAAAACGAAGGAACTGCGTGTATCGTCCCACGATATTACACTATCTATCGTTACTACTAGGAGAGCTTTTTTAAAACTACATTGAGATCCAATTTTTTTCGCCCACGTTACTTTTAGACTGAAACTAGGCTTGAGAGGTGAGTTCATCAGGGTGATCATGCAGCACCATCGGCTGTGTGGTTGCGCCATGGCACTTAAATTCCTATATTATTAGCCAGATGGACCAAAGAAAAACCAGAGAAATAAAGTTAGCAGAAATTGCGATACAGCCATGGTAGTTTCGAGTGCGGCACGCCGCTTACATAATAAAATCAGAGATTAAGAGGGAGATCAGCAACGCTCGACAAAGTTAAATCTTCGAGAGTTGGTTCTGCAACATCTGAGCGACTAAAGGGTGAACTTTTTTGTATCTAAGTTAAGTTGCCCGCAAGCCATCGTAGTCATACATTTGGCGAAGAGAACACACACACACACACACATATGTATATATGTGTGTGTGTGTGTATTCCTATATATATATATGAAATTTGGAGGTCCGGACGCCGAAACGATTAAAATTCACCGGAATTCAATGTATCGCCGATTTTTATGGGTATCGCGAAATATTGAAAAATTGATTTTATGCGATACTGTATCTCCGTTCTCGTTCATCTGACAGAAAATTACACGAATAGCTTTTTGCAGAGCTCGCCGAGCCGAAAAAATGCACCCAGGAACACCCGGATAGCTTAATTCTTGTGACCGTGGCGAAAGCTTGAAAACAAATCAGCAAAAAATGTGCTCCGGAGGGAGGAAAATTTTTTTTCGTAAAAATGATGCCAAAATAGGGGTGTATTTCCGAAAAGTCCATACCCCCGATCGATCTGAAATTTGGTATACCTATGTATCTCGATGTGCTGATAACGATTATGATAGGCAAAATGGCCGCATATTTTATTTTCAAGGTCAAATCTCGAAATCTTTTTTTGAACGTTTTTCACGTTTATTGTGATAAATATAGATTTCAGAGGAAAAAGTTAGTAACAAAATGTGTAGGCCATGAAAAAATAGACATTTTTTGTTGAGTACAAAATCCGTGTAGAGTCAGTATTTTATGAGAAAAATGCGAAAAGGCGATAATGTACCAATACATTAGACAATGTAGACAATAATATACCTTTTGAATGACTTTGGGGTTATAATTTCAAAGCGTCTACGTGTGTGTGTGTGTGTGTGTGTGTGTTTGGGTGTGCGGGTGTGTGTGTGTGTGGGTGTGTGGATGGGGGTGAGTGGGTTTGGGTTTGGGTATGTGAATGAAAATCTTCAAAACTACAAAAAACCATAAAAAATATTTTACAAAGATTTTCAAAACTCTGAAAAATACAAAAACTTAAAAAAAATTTCAAAACAAAAAAAACTATGCACTTTAAAAACCAAGCTCCAACCTTCCCGTGGTAAAGTGCGTAAGTAGATTATTATATCGATTGTCGAAATATAGAGATTCTGGAACATTATCGTATTTTTCTCATCAAATACTGACTTTACACGGATTATGTGCTGGACAACAAATATCTATTTTTTCATGGCCAACAGATTTTGTTTTAAACATTTTTTTCTGGAATCTATATTTATCACAATAATCGTGAAAAACGTTAAAAAGTCAGTTTTTCCCAGAATTGACCTTGAAAATGAAATATGCGGCCATTTTGCCTATCATATTCGTTATCAGCACATCGAAATACTTAAGTATACCAAATTTCAGATTGATCGGGGGTATGGGCTTTTCGGAAGTTTATCCCAAAATAGTCTTATCCGATCGGAAATTTCTCGCACATTGCGAAAATGATGGTTATTACTACGATAGTTCGAAATTAATGGACGAAAATCCGAAAAAACTGTGAAATTTTACGTTTTTTCGACTTATCGTCTATAATTTATCGTGCGATCGAAAAACTACCATTGAATTCGTGATCAACGAGCAATTTCCAATCGATATAACCTCTAAGAATGTAGCAATTAAAGGAATGTCCGAAAGAAATATCGATTTTTGGAGATTAATTTTCTACCCTGCGACACGAGAGAGTCGAAAAATAAAAAATATTCGCTAGACGATCTTTAGTTCTGTTATCGCTTTAAACTAAACGAAAGATGCAAGATATGGAACGAGGGGAAAAATTTGTGTTGCAGATATTAACGATATCACGATCGTTAAAAGATTAAATTGATCGACGATGTCTTGCGAGAAATAACGCCCTCGCGATATACGATGATTACAAGCCCATAATTTACGACGGATCCGTAATGTGATGTTCAACGAATAAAAGATTAATCACCGCGCTAGTACGAGTATAAGAGTGTACGGGTGATGAAGACGATGTCAGGGCAAAGCTACAAGTATTGGGAGCCAGCAGCGAGAACCAGTTCGAGGCAGCACGCGATATCCGGCCGTCGCGGTAAGAATCAACGAGAAAATAGTACGATCGATCAATCGTGAACAATTGGAGGAAAAACGAGAGCTTAAGTGGAAGCGACACTACCGCAACGAGGACGGGGAGCGAGCTCTACAACGTTCGTGGATGCTGTGGCCCGTATTGGGGGATGACGGGCTAGGCCCATCGTCACCCCGTGGGCCAACTAATCACAAGGCCACTAACAAACTCGGCCCGTTGCTTCTCTGCGCCCCTTGCAAGCCGGCGAACAGGAAAAATCAAAATACCACCCAGTGGTACGTGCAGCAGGTAAAGGAAACAAACAAACAAAAATTCAAAAGTTCATCACCTCATGTTTTTGGCTTCGTACCGTATTGTTTGATGTTTTGCGTGCGCCTGTTTCTTTTTTTTTCTTTGAGCTTGAGAATAGAAATACAAACATTTTGCACGTTAAAACTTCCTTAGGGACGGATTTGTGTCTCTTATTTTTCCTTGAAATACGAGAATGCTCGCGTATCAAAAGTATGTTACAAGAGGTGATACACGCGACTGTCTTCTCGTCGGATATATTTATCCACGGTCTCCGCTCTCGTCTATGCCCGATCTAGAATTTCTAGGTCGCTGGGGAAGACATCTCGTTGCCCGCGACGAGAGCAATAGGATGAATCTTCTTCCGTACGTGCGAGGAATCGCGTGCTCTCGCGACACTTTTCGAGACTAGAGAGAGCAGGATCTCTTCTCGCTGTACCAGGAATCTGGTAAATGGTCGTAGCTCTCGTTGGTGAAATATAAACGGGCTATCGGCCATTTTCTATAACCCAGGAGCTTGCGATTCGAGAATCCGTTTGGCTCGTTCCCAGTCGAACGATATCTAACGAATCGATCGAAAATGCTATTTTTGAAACAATAAATAACTTCCAGCGCCAAATATTTTCAAGCGAATCACTTATGAATTGCAGATTTGGGAAATTCCATCTCGAATCTCAAATACGTGACCCAATGATTCGAACAAAATTTGATTTCCGCCAAATCGGTCAAGTTTATGAGGACGGTGCTTAGAACTTTTTATATATATACGTATAATGGAATGCTCGAAAAATAAGGTGCATGTATAACGTCGTAGTAAGAGTTATGTGGCTTATTATGCGCGAATGACTTCGAGAATGCACTCGCGGGTCTTCCATCGGGAGAAGATTACGACTTGTACAAAAAGCGTCTACGAGTTCGCTTCGGTTTTAAACCTTTCGATATTCATGGAGTGTTTTTTAGCTTCGGAACGACAACGATAAATATACATAATCTTTGTTTTAAAAATTTTTTATAAACACCTCCGTTACTTTCCGCGCGACGTTTCTCAGGGCCACGCAGGCGAATCACTCGTGCGTGAGAAGGATTGCATGTATTCTTTCATACTTATACATAGCAGACAGTAGTACGAGGTTGAAAGAAAAACGGCAACAGCAGCAGGTCTTACACAAAGCCGTGTGTAATTATGCGTTACCTGACCGGAAGTTCGATCCCTTGAGATTCCCTGACCGGTGTGGGATCTCCGCACGCGCGTCTGACGGCGCTCGATAAGACGAAAAAAATCGCGAAAGAAAGAGAAAAAAGGGAGAGAGAAGAACAAACAACGATGAGTTTAAGAAAGGATATTACATTTGTAAAAAAACAATCAAAAAAAGTAAATTCATAAAAATATTTCACCGAAAAGAATGAATGACAAAATATTACAATCATTCGTTTTTTTTGCGAAATGTGTGAAATCAAATTTGACTCTATAATTGTAGTGAACTGGATGATCTTTGTCGTGATTGATATTTATCCGTCCTATTCTCTTTTTATTGCGTGATTATCATAACTAATTCACGATTAACATTAAATTAATAATCAAAATGAAATAAATATCTAAATTGAAAACAAATCATCCATCCAGATTGGGGCATGTGTATGACAACACTTAAAATATACGGTTCAACTGTTTTGAACAAAACCCATTCGTGGTATTTCGTAAATACATACTTGTCGAATGGCCAGAGTACGAAGTACAGTAGACATGTACTCGATGGATAAAACTGTCGCAGACATAGAGAGAGATTTTCTGTCGAAAGAATCGAGTCGAACGACATCTGTACGTTGAACGGGAATACGTAATGGGCACGAGTCTTTCTTTGGTTAATGACGAACCCAGCGTCCGATTGCTTAAGATACAGCACGTTCCGTTCGCCTCAAACTATACGTACACATTTCGAGTCACTTGTTTCTATATATGAGGCATTTCGCATCAAGTCTTCCACCCTGAAAAGTGAAAGTCTTTCAATCGTCTTGGAAGTTTTATGCTCGATAGCCCTACTGATAGTGAAGCCTCAGTAAAAATTTGATGACTCTAGCTCAAATGGTTGCCTAGCAATAGGGGTTCAAATTTGTATCATGTTGGCCGTCGCGACTACATTCCCAGGTCTTTATCTTCTCGAGAAATACACCGATTTTAAAAAGTCAGGACTGATTTTAAAAGCATTTTCTGCGTACTTTAAGAATATGACATTTATTTTTAACAAAATTATTAAGTTCATAGCCTGAAGCCTTTTTTTTAAAGGTCGACCCCTTAGATTTTAATAATTTTTTTTATAAAATTGTATGATTCTTTCCAAACAAAAAAATATAGGATGACCAAGATGGGTCGAGCTATAGTTTTCGAGATACAATACGTTTTATCAGCGAGCGGGCATTTGTTTAAACGCTTTAATGCAGTCGCTTCTGCAAGATCTCCCGCTCACTGATAAATCGTGCTGTATCTCGAAAACTATGGCTCGACCCATCTTGGCCATCCTATACTTTTTTGTTCAGAAGGAATCCTACTATTTTATCATTTTTTTAAATTAAAATGTAAGGGGTCGAGCTTTGAAAAATGTCGTTTCTAACATTAACCTTAAAAATTGTTTATGAACTTATTAATTTTGTTAAAAATAAATAATATATACTTAAATTACGCAGAAAATGCTTTCAAAATCACTCCAAACTTTTTAAAATCGGTGTATTTCTCGGGAAGATAAAGACCTGGGAATGTAGTGACGGCGGCCAACATGATAGAAATTTGAACCCCTATTGCTAGGCAACCACTTGAGCGAGAGTCTTCAAATTTTTACTGAGGCTTTACTATCAGTAGGACTATCGATCATGAACATTTTAAGACGATTGAAAGAGTTTCACTTTTCGGGGTGGATGACTTTATGCGAAATGCCTCACATACGTCTCTTTCCCTGTCTCAATTTTTCTCTTCGCGCGCGGCTTCCGTACAACCATTTCTGCATCTTCGTCTTTCTGTCGCGTTTGTCATTATTCTCCCTGGCACGGATGACTTATTTCATCGCAGGGAGTCGCTAACGAGTTGGTCATATGTGGTTCGGAATATAGAATCACGACGTAGGGAGAAATACTTAGAGAGTGGGACAATCGTCATCACCGTTGCCCTATCATTGACTCACGGAGTGTCACGAACGACCCTCGACCTCGCTAATCTCTATCGCGAAATGATTAACGCGCCGCAGACTCATTTACCGATGAGTGGGGATGAGAAAAATGCGACGGAGCTAATTATTCGAAGGAAAATAACAAAAGAATGATTGCGCTTCGATTTTTTTAGACGTTGTTCCCAACACGTCATCATAAACTCTCGTATGCCAATCAGCAAAAATATGAATGGCGAAACAAAATATTTGTGTAAAAGATTGTGTAAAGTAGCAAAATACGAGGCGACTTTCCAAATGAAGAATTCGATTTAAATGAGGCAAATTAACAAATATCTTTCAAAAAATACGAAAAACTGGTGAAATGAAAATTTAGACCGACAGGAATACACCTAATTTTTGAAATTTGACGAAAAATCACATTTGAGAATAAATTGACTTTCCGATTGATCCAACGTAATAGGTTACGAAAATTAAGCACCCGTCTGTCTCGAATCTCGTACGAGCGAAGATGTAAGAAAAGCAGTGATACGTTTAAAAATTCTGAAAGCTCTAGTTCTTCTTTTTCATTTCTTAGCGACGGAGATACAAGGTATATAGGTATATGTCCCTTCCGAGAATGGATAGAACGTGTCCTATCGTTCTTTCAACCCCCTCGGGAAGAGTGGTCGAGGAGACTTTCCGCGGAGCGCGAGACACAAAGAGCAACGAAGAAAGAAAAAAAAGAAAAAGAAGAGAGTGATCTTGGGGCAGGCAACTCGAGCAATGTTCTTCTCCCTCGAGCCGGCGTACTCTCCAACCCCGTTCTTAGTAGTAGCGGCCCGTATACGCTCAGCCTCGTCGCCCGGCTGCTGAAACCTTCCTCCGCGTCGAGTCGTATCGATCCAAGCTTTTTATAGGTCGATATGAAACTTTAACGAGTCCCCCCTGATATACGGAGTTGCCCTCGTCAAGAGGGGGAAAAACTCGTCCAGGGACGTTGAACCTCGAGGTCATCGCCGTATATTTGTCCTCGCGCGAATTTCATTAAAATCATCCATTTTTCAAAAGATCCGCAGACTCGCAGGTGCCGTGGGATAAAACAAAGCTGCAAAGCTCCGTTCGTATCTTCGTTTTATTTTTCATCTTTCGGCGTGACTTTACTCTCGGTGGAGAGAACTTCCGGCGAATACCCGTGAGCTCCGGGAGCGGCTTAATTATCGTAGCTTCAGCCTCGAAACGTCGCGCTCGTCGTCCAAGAGAGATCGAAATCTTGGATAGGAGAGGGAGAAATGTCGACGGATGTTACACCGACGAATGTATAACTCTTTTTCTCGCGCAATCACTGGCTCGACGCGGATAATAATTTGCCTCGTACGTGCTCTCACGAAGCTCACCGACGAATCAGGCATAAATCGTTGAGCGGTTGCATTCGTTAATTCAGTTGGATTATACTCGAAATCACGAGAAAGAGACCTCGAGATTTATAAATCTCAGGCGTAAGTTGACGACGTTAATCGTACGCTGGCTATATAATTGTTTTAAGCGCTCTCGTAGCTGCTTGGCAAGGGGCATGGGGACGGAATGGAAAGTAAGTCACGGTTGACGAACGAGAGACGCCCCAAGTTTACGAATCGCTCGTGCATGAAGCTTCTTCCATAGCACATCTCATACCGATACACGCAGAGCAAACGTTCGTCCCTTGCTCGATCATTTCGTTCATGCGCTTTCTGCCTGGAAAATAATGTCTTTTTGCGTGTATTTTTCTTTCTAGAATAGATTTTGCGAGGACGCAATCGAGACGTTGCGAGATCGCGCCGTTGTGCCTGTCGCTCGAAATTACCGTAATTAGAAATAATCGTTTACTCGGTTTTGCGAGGTTACGGATAATTTCCTTTTTTTCTTGTTTTACGTTTGCCGAAATTCTCTCGTGTATTCTGGGGTAGGGGTGGGGGGCAAATTGTGGAAAGCTGCCAACACCGCTAGAGAGGGAGCATCGATCCTTTCAGTGACCTCATCTCGTTGCCTGCGCTTTTGCGGGGGTAACGACCACCCTCTCCGAAAATTACAAAACGTAAATTACATACATCCCGGAGTATTTCAGTACTTTCGCGTCATTATATTTCTCATTCTCTTTTCGCCTCTAGGAGCTATTAAAACTTGTTCGTGAATGTGGGACAAGAGACGCGTTGGAGTCGCCACGTTGAAACATTTAAACGATTTATGCGAAATTTTATTGTTCAACGTAAAACATTAATTTGCTATTTTCTTTTGTATTTTCCAGCCCACGTGGCGCTTATGGGGCGAGGAAAAGTGCGATGGAGTTATATACACGGTGTACCTGAAGAAAGTGCGATATCACAGGCCAACGAGAAGTTTGTCAGCTTCGGTAATAAACATAATTTTCTCGTTATCTAAAAATAGTCTAAAAGTAGACCAAGTCTCCATTGCAATTGGCTAAAGCTCCGCTTAATTCCGCAAATATTGTATTCGTTTTCTCAAAGTAATTTTTCAATAAATATTTTCCGGCAACTTTATAATTTAAAGATTTCAATTCCAGCGTCATACCAAGGCTCTCATAATCCAATTCTTTATTTCTACGAATCTGTATTTTTCAGGACTCCGACGACGAGATATCACACTTGGAGTGGGAGACAGTGAGGGTGCGTTTTCTGAAAGCCGGTACGGTACAGAGACTCGTGGAGAGTCTCGCGAACGATGACGGCGAGCTCGAATCGACGTACATCAATGTGTTTCTCGCGACGTATCGGGCATTCACGACACCTCGAGAGGTGTTGGAACTGTTGCTCTCGCGTTACGACGCACTCGATGAGAATTCCGTGGCGCAGACGGGCGAGCAGCATCGAAAGACTCTCGTCCAGGCCCTTCACGTCTGGTTGGACGCCTATCCCGGTGACTGGAAGTCACCGCCGAGTCATCCGTTGCTCACGCGTCTTCTCGACTTTACGCATCGACGATTACCCGGCTCGGAGCTTGAACTCAAGGCGAGACATCGTCTGCACAGGTTTCAACGCGAGGATCAGATCGGTGAGGTTTCATGATTTCTCACGAGTATACGCCCAAAGACAAAAGTTTTTTTTTCCGTTTTCTAACGCTGACCTCGATGAACGAACGCGATAAGAAGTACAGATATTTCATGGACACGCGCGTTACCGAGAAAAAAAGGTTTCTCTATCGGAACGTATAAGACGTTTACTGAGTCTTCTTTTATTTGTTGGAACAATAATCTTGTCTGCAGATTTGATATCGGCTTGCGATTGACGAAGGTATAAAAAGAAACGTCTCTGTAAACGATACGCCGGATGTTTTCTCTCTCTTTGTCGCTTATCGTACATTAACACCGTTTGCCACAGGGACACGATCGATTTCACGCGATTCCTTCTCGTATCGTCAGTTGATTAAAAAAACAATTTCAAAAAATCAAAAATCTTATTGTTTTTCTTTTTTCAATTATATTATAATTGATATTAATATTTATTTGATACTGTTCATATTGAAAATTCGATCAAAACAAAACGATTAATGAGAGCATTTGATTTTTGTCATCAGACTCTTGCATCGTTTACGACAATGGACGACTCGCATTGCACGGTTCGACCGATCTTATCGGGGACAATTGGTCGGGTTACACGTTTCCCGAGGTACCGCACCGTCAATTTGCCGAACAGCTGACGCGTATGGACGCCGAGGTGTTTAAAAAATTAGTGGCTCATCAGTGTCTCGGTGCTGTTTGGTCGAGGCGAGATCGTTCCCGGAGTCACGACGCTGCGACGGTTCTCGCAACGGTAAATCAATTCAACGCCGTCTCGTTGCGCGTCATGTCGACGATACT
Organism: Netelia inedita; assembly: GCA_964017225.1. NCBI lineage: Eukaryota > Metazoa > Arthropoda > Insecta > Hymenoptera > Ichneumonidae > Netelia > Netelia inedita. Next base: position 28,220,690 of record OZ024923.1, on the reverse strand, counting down.
CGTTGATCCGACACCCAAGCCGCAGGAACGCGCGAGAATACTCGAGACATGGATAGACATAGCTCAAGAGCTTCGAATATTGAAGAATTTCAGTAGTCTCAAAGCCATCGTCTCAGGATTACAGAGCAATCCGGTGTACAGACTTGAGAAATGTTGGCAATCCATGCCACGCGAGAAACACGAACTTTTCATGGAATTGGAAAGAATCTTTTCGGAGGAAAATAACGCGTGGACCCAAAGGGAATTATTGATTAAGGAGGGAACTGCCAAATTTGCCGATACGGCTGGAAGGAGCGACAGACACTTGCAGAAATTATTTCAGAAACAAAATACTCATGCGGGCGTAAGTAACGATATTCTCGTACGACTATTTACACCTTTATTCTTATTATTGGGCTCGTTGATTGCTTATTATAAAAAAAAAGGTTTGCTTTTTTAAAATAATGATTCGATTTTTGCAGAATATAAGCTACGGAACGATACCGTACCTTGGAACATTCCTGACCGATCTCACGATGATAGACACGGCTATTCCGGACACGATAGCCGAGGGTCTGATCAATTTCGACAAGAGACGAAAAGAGTTCGAGGTACTAGCGAGAATAAGGTTGCTTCAGGGTGCTGCGAACGCTTATCACTTTAGTACCGACCCGCGTTTCGATCGTTGGTTTCACTCGATCGTCGTTCTCGATGATCGCGAGGCCTACAAGTTAAGCTGTCAGATCGAACCACCGCCACCTGGCAATACACTCAATAATCGTGGTGCAAAGAACAAAAAACAGGTTGGTACTCGAATTTAAGCGACGACTAAATAATGTTAGGAAAATTAAACGAACCAACGGATAAATTTTATTTCAGCTTTTAATTAATAACATTTAATCGTGAATTTTTAATTGTCATCAGGGTCAACAACAGGGTCATCGTAAAAATGATTCACTCGCATCGACGTCGTCATCGAGCAGTTCGCAATTTTACTGCGACCTCGATTCTCTACCGAGTTCACCGCACAATTCTCTCGACCGTCGTACCTCGCCGTCGCAAATGTCGAGCTCGTCTTCCAGTTCATCTTTACCTTCGCTCGATGTTTCTTTAAGCTCCGGGGGTGGCGGGGGTGGGGTAAACGGCGTCAATCAGACGCGTCTAGCACCACCAGTCTCGATCGGATCGAACGGCACTAGTAATCCCAATCTCGCCGGACTCTCGAGTCCGTCTCATTCGCACAAGAGTTCGCCCGATTTTTATATAATCAAAGTTACGATGGAGAGCGACAGCGTCGAGACCGAGGGTGTCGTATTATACAAATCTATAATGCTCTCGAACAACGAGAGAACGCCCCAGGTAATTAGAAACGCGATGCTCAAATTGAACATCGAGGGTAGTCCCGATCGGTATACATTGGCTCAGGTATTGCCCGATCGTGAAATGGTTCTACCGAGTTCGGCCAATGTCTATTACGCGGTTAATACGGCGCACAATTTAAATTTCATACTGAGACCAAGACGAGACGTCAATGAGTCGATGGCCGAGAGTCCTAAAGGCAAAGGTACCTCTAATCATAATAACAAACGGTAGTGGAACATTTATTTTCTCGCTTGCGAGATCAAAATTTCGTCGTGAATTTTCGTTTTCCTTTCGCGAGCTCGATACGTATCTGCGATCGACTTGCCCAACGATAATTATTCTTATTCGTACTATACATTGGCCGAATGGATTTTTTCGATTAGGAAAAATCGGTCGATCGTTCGTCTGCCCGATGCTAATTTGCATTTTTCTCCGTTCTGTTCATTTCCAATTGGCGAAAATTCCATATTACATTTGTTTCTTATCAACAACGCGAAGAATATAGAAAATTTATTGAATATTATTGAACCTAAACGACGGTTCGAGATGAAAATTAGCTGTTAGAAACGATCGATCGTTTATTCGATTTCTAGACATCTTTTCGAAGATCGATCCAGCTCCCCCTATTATTATCCTTGAGAGAGAGACACCTTACCGTAAATTATTGATCGATACCTCGATCGCGATAATGATATTAGACCGTAAATCATGACAATTACGATACCGAGACTACGAATATTGTAACAAAAAGTAAGTCTGCGAGGCCGAATGTTTTTGTTTTTAATGATAATTTTTTACTCCTCATCCCGTCCCATCCCCTCTCCTTTCCCACCAGCCGAGACCTCGCCCTCGTAAAATAATCGTGGACCAGTGGAGTGTCTTTTGTAAATAACTTTTTGTGGCAGTCTATGCTAATGTAGTATTGATAATAATTGATATTGTTAATAATTATAACGCCGGTACGATGTTTGCCCCGGTTATAGATCGATCATTACATTATTATACACGGTCATCTCCATGGCTCTTGACCCTCTTTAGCGACCCCCCCCCCCCCCATTCTGCCCCTTTCGCCGCGCGATACGTGAGAAAGAAACGAATTCTGTGATACTGGAATCTCTCTTTTTTCGGCCTCAAAAAAAAAAAAAAAGCGGAAACATTACCTATTGTGTAATCCGAAGCGTGTTCTTTCGACTCGTTATTATGTATGCGATAAATATACCTCGGACAAATTATTGTACGCTCTATAAATAATAATGATAATGAAAAATCGGGTCAAACAGCCCGAAGGTTCTTTACCGAAAGATAATTTCGACGTTTACAATTATACAAAGAAACAAAAAACAAAAAAGTATTTCTACCTTGTTCGTTTTTAAAAGTGTATCGTTTTTTTTAGGCAACTTTGTACTTATACCTTCTGTCGACCTAAATAATTATTTCGTTGTTTTTTTTTGTCATATAGTTTCCCCGAGCGCGTTCGTATACGCGAAGAAAAATATTCGCGTCGTCCTGTTAAGAGAAAAAGTATAAAAATGATTGGAAAAAAATGGAAATGTACGTTTTTTTACCCCTGTTCCTTTGCAACGAGAAGATCGTAGCTTTAATTCGTTACAGTTCGAGGAATTTGTAATTTTATAAAATTAGAATTCCGTCGAGTGTCTTTTTGCCTGCATTTCGACCTTATGCCGAAAAATTAAAATTCAGCCAAGCTATCGTGACATTAAATTTTCCTCGTATCGTTCGAAACCTTTCATGCTTCGAAGTCGTGAGTAACACAAGCCTCAAGAATGCCTAAAGAGATCTCTCGTGATACGAAGCGAGAGAAAGAGAGAGAGTGAGAGCGAGCGACAACAATCAATTTCTCTCAAGTTGTGCAACGCTTTCAATTTATAACGATGTGGGGTTGTACGTTCGGGGCGTCGTGCAAACGACCTCAGCACCGAAAGGATCATCGATCAAACGAAGTACGACGGGAACGTTAGTAAGGAAGAAAAGGAGGAAGTCCGTTCGAGTATAATACCGAACATCGGATCTGTCCGTGTATGGATCGCTCTATAAGCAAACCATCCCTACCCCAACCCCTACGTTGATGAGTGGACTTCCGGTTGCCCATGGACTTCCTTGGAGCCGTTGCACGCTAACCTGTTGAGCTGTACGTGGTTGCAAGGGCAACTAACGTACAAGTGCAGGTGAGCTTATATTATATATATATGCACATCTGCGAGAACAGAGCCGACAATCACTATTACAACCATCAAGCAACCTTAGAGTTTACCCTACGCAAAGTGAGAGTAACCGGAATACGTACTCGCTTGTGTGTGTATCTAATGGAGCTCGTTGGCCTCATTGTCCAACCATATATACGTTCATGACTATCGTGGTTACATCGTGAAACCACGTGCCCCAACATTGTCAATTCCGTCACAGAGGAGCGTTATTAACCCGCTTTTCTCTTTCTTATTTAGGTATGTAGGGTAGACCAATCGATTTTGATAACCTTTCGCTCAGTTTTTACTTTTATGTTTCTAAGAACGAAATTTCAAATATAAACTAATACAGAAAATATCGAGAAACATTTGTCTTCGCGTTCTAAGAATATTTCTTGATTTGAAAATTGTCACATAAATTTGGAAATTTAATTAGTGTAATTAAGTGCTAATAACAGTTGCAATAAACAGTAAAACGATTAAGTACGTCTACTTTACGCAAAAGTGATAGGCGAAGTTGTTTACTAAGTTTGGCAGGTGGGGTAGTGACTTTACAGCGCGATGAAGTTACGCTTCTACTTTCTGTGTCGAATGTATCCAAGCGTCGAATTTTTGCTTTTTTAATTAGACTTTGATTTTCTGCCTCATACATTTGCTATATTAGACAGTCGATTATTTTCCACCATTTGGCTAAAATTATTCGTTCGAGTTGAGTAATTTTCATTCTACGAGCCTAAGTTAGCGTCTTGAATTAAAAAGGGAAGCAAGGTGAGGTTTGTTTCGTCCTCTTTGAAGCTTAAAAGACCTCACTCGATCGAAAGTAACTAATAAAGTAGCGGTTGAAACGAATTTACAAGGAAATTACCAAATTCGACTTAAAAAAAGAACATTATTATCACATCATGGTGAAATAGGTTTCTTAATTTTTCTTCTTTTTTATTGCCAGACATTAAAACTCCAAGGATTGATTATTCCTCGAAGGAAATATACGTTCCCAATCAAGAAAAGCTTGTCGCTTCTATGTAAATTTAAAAATTCGTGCAGAACGCGCTCGCCCATCCTCGGTCGGGATTGGCAAACTGCGTCTGACCTATACAGTCCATTACTACTGCGTCCGCGCATGCTCCTCCCGCCTCTCCAGTGATACGAGTCTACGTTCGTTCCTACGATCAGCCAATATACAGTTATACAAAACGCCCGTATCTACAGTTGGCTGTGAACGAAGCTCGCGCCCCCGTGGTAAAGCGAACGGTAGTAGAGAATATCACGAAGCTATAGTGCGAGAAGCTTCCGGCAGGTGGTGTATTTTCTCGGTGAAATCGTACACGAGCAGGCCTCCCCGTGCGAGCGGAGACAGCGCCACCCTGTTCATCCCCTCGTGCCCCGCGTCGCGTCGCTCGTTTTCGTCGTCGAACAACCCTCGTCGTTGCAAAAGCCCCTCCTCACCCTTCTTTTCGCGGCCTCGGCTGGTTTCGAGCAGCTCGTACAAACGGCATCAGTCGTGAACTTCGGGCCGGCCGGAGGCGATGCGCGTCGTTAGTGCGCTCGTTCACGCTACTGCTGCGTTTGCTCGTGATACGCGATCACCATTCTGTTTGTGTTGTTATCATTTTCAAGGAGCTGCAACGTCGACGAGGACGTTAGTGGACGTCGTGCACGAGACAATATTACGGATCCACAATAATGAGAGACGTGAGTCGAGCTCGAAGATTGTGTCTCAATCCTTGTCTCTCTCTCTTCTCCCCCTCTCTCTCTTTCCCTCCCCCTCTCTCTCTCTCTCTCTCTCTACATTCTATATTTTCTTATCTCTCTTTATCGCGTCCATCTCGATCGTGTAGCTATTTTAATTTTGAAGTCAAAGTAGTAATGGACGTAGTCGAGCTTGGAAAACCTTTCTCAGTCTTCCACTGTCCATTTTTACAGGTTTTCCCCATACGTACGTCCCCATTTTATTTAGAAAAAAAACCGTCGTTTTTTACATTTCTCCTTCCCCATATATACTTTCGAGACCAATGTAATTTTAATCCTTTAAATACCAGTGGTAGGAAAACCTCTTTAATCGATTAATGTTTTTTTTTTGTGAAAAAAACTATTTTTACTTTCCGGAATATCAAGAGAGAAGTGCCTATACAAGAAAAGTACATTGTCGCTAAAATCATGTATATAAAAAAAGAGACGGTGCGCTGAAAAATTGCCGGCCCACTGACCCTCAAAAGGTATATCGTCGATAGTGGGCACGCGTTTACTTTGACCTAACAAGAGTGTTCACTCCACCGTTCGTTCGAAGAAGAGAAAAAAAGAACAATTGGTAGAAAAAGCATGATGAAAAATTGTTCTCGATCGTGAAGTATATATGGAACACGAACCGAGGATCGTAGGACACGAAGCCCTTAGGTCGGACACTCGCCTCTTGTGTCTCTGATGACCCTTACACACGCATACACATACACATATTCATGTGTAAATATATATGCATATTGTGCTGGTCCGAAGAATTCCAAGGACCTCGTACGAATAACGCACGCAACCTATGCACACACGACAAAAGCCTCGCGGTAAACGTGTTATAAACGTCCGAGTCACGAACGAGAGAAAATAGAGAGTGGGAGGGGTAGAGTGAAAATGACCGAGAGGACTAAGCACAAAGGGGGTTGAGAGCAAAGAAAAAAAACACGAGCTAAAAATAAAGAGAAAATGAACGAGAGAAATTTATCATCGAAGCTTTCGTCGAGTCGCGCGGCGAGAGTCCCACGAGCAACACAGAGAAATCGTCAAGTGAGCTTCCGCACGGGGGAGGTGAGTTCGCGCGAGACGCTTTTGTTCCACGCGAAACTCTCTCGCGGCATCGTCGAGTTTCTCTCATCCTCTCTCTCTCTCTCTCTCTCCATCTTTTTCTTTCTCATTTTCTTCCCTCTTCTGGGACGCTCCGCAGAGGTTGCGCGACCACGAATTACCCCCAAAGTCAAGTGGCCGTTTTTTTCGTGCTCGTCACGTACGTCCTACCCCTATGCCACCCTTACCCGGCTCGGTAAGCTCAGGATATCCTTCTTTCACGTGGTACGTGTAAAACGAAGTGTACGGGATGTATAGGTATATTCCTTCGAGTCGTGAGCATCGTGTTTTTTTTCATTGTTTAGTATCAGCTGGTCTCTTTTTCTTTCATCTTGTGATATTATTTTGATCAATCATGAATAATGCAATTAAATAAAGAGGCGGCAGATTCTTGTGCCGGAGTTTCCAAAACGTTGGAAAGAGTTTAATAGTTACAATTTAAAAATTTTTATAATTGTTTATAACTGTTATAATTAAAAAACGTCTATTGTATTATTTCCAACAGTAACATGTCACATTTTACTCATATGATTTAATTCAAATTTTATTAACATAGGCAAATCGAATATTACGATAAAAAATATTAATGATTAGACACTGGTTATATATTCAAGTTCAACTGTGCAATTTCCTACGCCAATTACGCCGATTGATTTTACAAAGCTTGACCTTAAAGATAACAGTCCAAACTGTCGGCATGTTAGAAATGTTCATATTGCCGCTTGTCAATCCGTCTTCAGTTACAAAGCTGTCTCCTATCGTGAAGCCGAGAGATTGAGGCATTTTCTCACGAAGTATATACTTCCCAAATTGGATAGGCTTACCTCCATGTGTTGTTCGAATTCTCAATTTTTAATATTTTCTCATTACTCGGAATTATTATATCGACTCGTAAGAAGAAAAAAATCGTTCTGCAACAATCCGGATTATATTTTTGTTCAATTGCTCGTCCAGGGTCGCACGCGATCGATCTACTTCGTACTCGTAACAGAGCCAATGTCATTCCCATTCCCTCTTCGCGCGAAAATAAATTTTTCAATCTTCGATCGAGCACCAGCCCTGCAGTTCTTATATGGTACGTGTGCGAGTATTCGTGTCCCTGTGTATGACTGCGTGGGGGTACGTTTTTGTCTCTGTATCAGGAAAGCTAGACTCGAGCTCGCGTAGGAAGACTCTCTCTTTCTCTCGATTCGATCAAATAATCCAAACACGACGTCACGAACGTGTCGAGCATGTAGAGTAAACCGTGCATCCGCTAGCCAGAGCGACAGTACGAATGCATACGCAGTGTTTAACTGTATGGTATTAAATTGACCCCGTAACCATTGGCAGAAACAATTTTTAGCGCGGATAGAAATAGGGGTGAGAAAGCTCATGGCTGTTGTTGGGCACGAGATATAGCAAAGGCTATATCTCCAAACAAATATAAAATAAATCTCCACAATTGTTTCAGTATTGATGATAGCGATTCGAAATTTTCGTGGACCATACCTTTGACATTGCATCATATTTAAAAAAGTAATCGGGCGGCCATCCAAAGCGTCTTAAAACTGTTGTCGTTAAAAATTAGACAACGTACTTGAATTTGAATAAAATATAGACGATTGCCTATTTTTACTCATAAACATATTTATACAGAATCACTTTACTCAAATAGTTCGAGGCAAAAAAAAACTAAGAAAGCGGGAAGTCGGAGCTTTCGAGAGCTTTGATTGATCGAAAATAACTCCGGATGGCTCACGATCGATATATGAACGGGTGAATATTTTTTTCTATCTCTTCCTGCCTCTCTCTCTCTCTCTCTCTTTCGTGGTTTCGTTATTATTGCCCGTATAATCGTTGGAAACTCGCGTCCTCGGCTCGACCACCAACGTCGCTTCACCCCTTGAGTCTCGACGGGGGTGGCTCGGAGATTGCTCCCGGGATATTACTGCTTCGTGCCTACGAAACATATATGATATATAGTATAAATATATACCGTACTTATAAATTCCCAATACTCTGAATAAGTTACAAGTATTACCGATCATTTTTAAGGCTTCTGATTATTAGTAAGTATCCCAGGGTTCTTGGCTTCATTGATATGAATTAAACGAATCAACCAAAACAAAAGAGTTCACTTCGGGTTATTAGTTTCAAAGTGGGATGCTGCGGATTTTTCATTGTTACTTGATACGCCGTTTATTCGACAATAAAGTTTTCATAAGCGAATCCGGGCTGTAGAATAATCGCTGCGTGAGCCCGTTAAAACGTTTTTGTTTAGCCGTCGTTTGTCCGCATTAAGCTTTCACAGTCGGTTCTTTTCTCTGCAAACGTAGTTTGCAGGGGAGCTTTAAGCTCGACCGAACTCAATTTCGCATCGACAAATCAAATATAAAATATATCGACGTAATGAACGAGTGATTTATTAGATAATAATTATGTTAAAGGATTAATTCATTATCGAAAAATGGAAGTGGCAGCAATTTAAAAGATGTAAATCATTTTCGCAAAGACTTTACGAATGGAGTTTTAAATCCTTCTCATTATTTCGCGAAGCCCTTAAATCACACATTACAATATACACATGAGCTATTCACGCATACGTGTGCATATAGGAGCTGGTTTGTTGCTGAAGGCAGAGAGCTACATTTGACGAGCTTATCGTATTTCTGTCATACGAATGGATAACCAAATATTATATTCAAAGAGGAAAGAGCGACAGCCGTAGAAGGAAATGGGGGAGGCAGAGAGGTAGAGAGAGAGAGAGAGAGAGAGAGAGAGAGAGAGAAAGGGAGGAAGAGAGGGACACAAAAGGCGGTTTATTTCTGTCAGATGGAGAGAACGAGCAACGATGGGCGGAGAAAGAAGTGGCAAAGGACGAGAACGCGTCGCTGCCACGTTCGGCTCGAAAGAGAAAGCGTATATCGCTGTCCTTTCACCCCCTTTCTCTCTATTCGTCTCGCTACCCTCTTTCTCTTTCTCTCGGAGTTGCCATTTTTATAGAGAAATTTCGAGAACGATGCGGGCTGTGCGATATTCAGAACTTGTATAGAATGCCGATGCCTCCTTTTGCCGCGAGAACTAATGTTGGAAAAACGAAAGAGCATATATGTCTAGCTAGAGCATCACAAAAGGCTACGGCTATACATCGAAATCTCTCCATCTATCTGTCTATCTACCTACCTCCCTCTCTCGATAGGCAACGAACTTGGAATCGCGATCCTTGGAAACGGATCTACTATATCGAGCTGTCCGGGCAATCGGCTTACCCCTTTTATCCGCGTATATCCTCTCCTCGTTCCAACCCCGTGCACACGGTGTCGCGTTTTTTCCATTGGTGCACACGACCCTCTCTCTCACCCTCTCTCTCTCTTTCTCTTTCGTAGTCTTTTAACTGAAAAGAGAGAACGTCCTGAGAAGAAAAACCGCACGAAAAAGGGAACAGTGGCTTTTAGAACGTAGTTCGATCGCATTATGAACCAAGTCTTGATCGTGGATGAAAATAGGCTGAAACTTGGAAAAAGGCATATAAGATCTCGCGTGTATCGTATTACGAAGCTCTTATCGTTGAACACATCTCTGCTTGGCCTGAAATATTGTCTCCAATATTCCAGTTCTTAGATCGACCAATAATTGACATTGACCACTGTTTTTCCGTCATTTTTTTCGTTATTTTCCATGCACTTTTTTATATTCGGTGGATTATACATCGTAATTATTAAGTAGAAAGTTCTTTCGTACACTTACGCTATCAAAAACAATACCTTGATAAACATTTATTTGAAATGGAATATTCTGTATAAAGCATCGGATTGCGCTTATTATCGTCCGCGCGGATCTAACGAGAGGACTGTGCGTGTGTTTCATGACTCGCTAACGACGACGATAGACTATAACTATCGCGCTGGTCTACCCGACTAAATATACACTAGCTATCCCCGGATAATAGCGACAACAATCATACGAGGGAATGAGAAATCGATTCCTCCGCGTGCCATCAGTCGCACGAGTCACCAGTCAGGAAGAACAGAGTGCGTGAGGACACCAGCTTTATGTCGCTCGGTGACAAAATAAGGAAACGTGGCTCTGTTCTGTCGTCTCTTCCTATTATAGCAGATTAATCATCAATGCTTTTGTCAAAATGAATCTCGAAGACTGAAAACACGCTATCGCGTGTTTCCGGTGGGGTGAGACGATTTACAATAACGCACGATATATCATTGGGACGAACTGGAAGGGATGTGAGAGTAAAACATGTGCTGTTTTTGAGGCAAGAAATCGCAGTTCGAATTTTTCAAAATGTAATATATCATGCAATTGAACCCAGCCTTTTCTTTCTATATAAATCTTCCATTTCAATATTTCTGGAAAAAGGAAATTAGAATCGGACTTTTCCTTGATTATATTTTTTAGGATTGTGACGTATTTAGCGCTTGCGTCAGGGATGTACTCGCATCGACGTGACCCAACGATGGCAGACATTTTTGCACCACCTGCTTGGGTCTTCTTTCTATCCTTCTCATTCTCTCTTGCCTCTTCGATTGGAATTGGATCCAAGTCAAGAAACGATTTGTCCTACAACCGCACAGGAGATTCCTGAACTGTGCTTATTCCGCGCCAAGAATGGGAGAACTATGTTGGTCGTGTGCTGGAGGGAGATCGAGAAAGAGAGAGAAAGAATGGAGTTACAGAACGTGTACTAGACTTCCTTAAGTAAAGTAAGATGTCTATTTCGCTACTCCATCCTGAAGCCGGAAGTTCCTGTTGTTACGGAATTCCGAGATCTTCCGAGGCCCTTTATCTCTTCAACGAGAGATCCAGTGAGGAATTTTGCAGCTTCCATCAAGCTTGGTACATCCAGTCTAAGAAAGCGTAACTTCATTTTTTACTAAAAAATATAATCCAAGAGTTTATAATACGCAACCTTTTATACGTTGTACATGGTGCCATGGTGCTCAGTGACAACTAGTTCATTTTTCTACCCGAAAGGTTTCCAAGTATACTACATGCGTAGATTATTTGATTCTCATTCGATTTGTCTTGTCTCGACTTTCTCCATACAGACCGAGAATGGGCTAATTTGATGATTTATAGTTGAATTAATTAAATGCGCTGAAGTACGCAACTCTTGCATAAAAGTCCGTCGGGTATGCTCCATCTCGCAAAGTAATATTACCATAACAAGTCTCGCTTTTTTTTGCTATCGTCGCGTTATTACCGACCCAAGGAATTTATATGTTTCCAGGTGGGGGTGTTGGTAATACAGTAACTAGGTATAGTCCTCGCAAGCACTTTTTACCCACCGGCTCTATTCTCACACCACCATCTACTCGTATTCATCGTCGAGCACACCGAGTGTGCCATGTGCGCGAGGGACGGAATTTTTATATCACGAAATTCTACGTGAAACGCGGTAAATCTCCCCTAGGAGCAAGGAAACTCTCTCGAGGGTTTCTTCATCGTCATTCGTCGTCGTCGGGAGTGTGTCGAGCAGGCGGGAAGGGCATTTAACTCCCTTGGTGTGCGGCTAGGTCAGTAATTTTCATGCCGCTACGGGCAAACCGGGCCCGTAGTGCAGTAGGCCAAGCCGCTATCTCTCTGTCTCTCTGTGTCTCTCTCTCGTTCTGTGTCTCTCGGTTGCTTCTCACATTTTCTCACGCCTCGGTAATTTGCCTCGGCAATGCGGCAATAGTAAAACATTCGCACGAGAAAATCTTTATCTCCTTCAACTTTTTGAAACATTTATTTTCCTTAACAAATTTTATTTTTAGAAATGGCGAACATAAATTCCCTCCCCCTTCCTTTCACGTGGCTTGACTACGACTATAAAGTCATGACAATTTACCGTGCTATAAACGAGATGGCAACGAGAGGGTAAATATTCGAATCTCTCCGTGAATATTCAACGCGACTAACTTTTCGTCGTTGTCGTAAGGGTGTTTCGTCGTCCACGCGATCTGACCGCGGCAATCCGAACGGGCCGTCGTCTACTTTGGGTCACGTTAGTTTCTCGTGTCGGCCTCGGGGAAAGGAGAGAAAAAAATGGAACTTTGTTGCTCTGTCGCTAATTGCCTGTTTATAATTATTTTAATAAGCGCGTGTTACTTCGTGGACTGTTTGCTCGCGTGACTTTTCGTAGGGGTGGAAAAAAGAGGTGAATCGGATGTAGAAACAAATGTTGGTCGTATCGATGTAACGCTATAACAGAAATGACGGCGAAACGTAGTAAGAGAAACCAACGTGCAGCTAATACGTAACGGGACGGTGAATTTTAAATGAGATTAATTTCTCGATTGGTAAAGTGGTCGATGTTCCGCAAGGTCGACTAAACTATGACCATAGGAGAAGTTTCTCTCTTTCTCTTTCTCCCTCTTCCTCCTCCTTTGTTTCCTACTCGTTCTCTAGGATATTCGGCATTAGCCAGTTCTCTCGACAATCTTCGTGCCTGACTATCGATCGATCTCCCGTGATCGTGCTACCCTCAATCTGCACCGAATCGCTCGAGAATTAATAATCCAACGGGAGATAAGCTGCATATCGCGGACACGTAAGAGAACATACGATCGAAGAGATATGTGGCTCTTGTGCTTTAGTTCGGTTGTATAACGTTTGTGTACACACACATAGGTGCTCTTACCTGTGAGAAAAGGTGAAGGGGTAAAAGCGTAAAGAGAGAGGTGGATCGGAGGTATTAAAGCGTATAAAGAGAGACGGGAAGTATAAGCCGTGTATAGCATGAGGATCGTGTTGCCGTTGGACGTCGAGCGATTGGGATTCGATAAAACGTTACGAGTATTTATAGGTTCATCGTTATGAACGCTACAGTCGAGCCCTCAAGTTTTTACACGAGTAGCTAGAGAATCCACGGCAAGTGCAATTCCAGAAGAGATGGGTTAGTCTCATAAAAATTTTATTAATTTGTACATAGAAATATTCCATTCAATTTCTTACTTTTGGTCCAGCACGAAATTACCGAATAACTTTGTTTTTTTTCTGTTTTAAAATCGAGAAGATCGGTTAGCGAAGAATTTCTAAAATTGAATGAAATGTAAATGAATTTCTGATCGCGTTCAGGGGGTGAGATTTGTGGTTAGGGGTGAAGTAAGAAAATTCGTATTTCCCCGACTTTGAAGTATTAGAAGACTGGTAAACAGAAAGTGTACCGTCTCTGCTGGACTTGGATCGTCTATGGTGATATAGGCTGGCGACTAAGGCCTGAGTAGATCTCGTAAAGACAAAGAGAAAGTGTTATATAGCGCGTGTGTTGCCCGCGGCGAGCGCCGGCAAGGACAACGGGGGGTTCGCTTCTGCCGGAGGGATTGTTGGGCCGTGAAAACACCCGGTCATTTTCTGAACCCGTCTATATATAGGTACATGGGATCCGATAAGACTGATTTCCGAAACCAACGGAATTCAGCCTCCATGACGTCTTTGTCGTTAGGACCGACAAACTAGAGAAAATACATAAAATATGATTCCAGTTTTCTTTGTTCAGAGGAAAGCCCACACTTTGTTGACAAGACACAAGCCTCGAAGCTTTTAAGCGAAGGCAAACATCTTTTAGCCAAGAAATTACGAATCGAAGAGTGTGCAGGAGCGACAAGACCCTCAAGGAAATTGTACTTCTAGCTCTGAGCAAGCTCGAGCGAGGGGGCTCGAATATCAGATGTTGGTTCACAACACCTATAAGGGTTAGTGCTTTCCATCTTCGGCTCATTCTACAAAATATTACAATCGTAGGGGCTTCGATGCTACTGCCTTGTACCATATGTCTTCGAGGCTTAAGTGTCTAGACTCGTGACACAAAACACTAAAACAACGACAGAATATTTGAAAAACATCCTTTTCGGAGGGACAGATGTATCTTTGACCTTTTAGAAAAATGAGGATAATAATTAGCATACGAGCAAGTGAAAGATAAGTTTATCTCCCTGAGATAAATAAAAAACTGTCTCAAATGTTATTCACGATATTCTCGAGACAAATTTATTGATTCGCCAAAATTGGTACGTTGCTTCTCGATGGAAGAGCCACACGCTGCTCTGACCTCGTGGTAATTCCATATTTTTATTTCAATCTTCCTTCTCTACGATCATTAGAGATAATGAAGAACCAGGTACCGTGGCAACATGGTGAGCTTTTGCCTTCCGCGTGAATGCGCTGTCGCGGATTTCTCCCTCTCTCTCTCTCTCTCTCTCTCTCTCTCTCTCGCAGGATGATTTCCACCTCGCTATTCCTCGATTATGGGAACACGCACACACACGCACACGCACAAGCTGAAAGCGATTTTGGCTACCGTAACTATGATTTCCTGCGGCAACGAGAGAGCTGCATGTCCCTGGGGTTGCGCACACAGCCACTAATCATGGGTCGAGACGACGTTCCATACATGCTTCAACCCCTACCGCACAATACACAATTGTAGAAACTGTATACACGTGCATTAGGTCGAAACTAGTTATGTTTGTGGTACCGGGAAAGGTGTGACCGGTATCGGCCTCGCTAACATTCCATTCTGACGACCGTGTAAGCCACGCCGTTAGGTTTTGACAGGTCGTAACAGACTCGGAGGGGTGTTGTGTGTAACGACCCACACACTATTGTACGGACGGTGAATAGTACGTCTATTCGCGGACGCGATACGTACGTGACTTTGCCGGCTCGTACGGACGAAGATAGAACATACTAACGATGGTGTAAAAAGTATAGGAGAAAGAGATCGCCTCTGGTATGCCTGGACGGAACTGTGTGCGATGCTATCATCCGTGGAACCATTGTTACACTAGTAGTAGTACATAGTATGTACAGTAGTGATGGAACGGGAAACTCTAACTTCTGAATGAAGCCGGCTTCGTTTGCCCTCTCCCAACCCCACTCTTTCCCTGGCTTTCGTCTCAACCTCTGCCAGAGAGCTTTCAGCTCGCCGTGGCAGTATTGATCGCCCCACCCTCGCACGGTAAAGACTCGCGAGTCGCTGCGGTGTACAACCAACCTCTACTCGGGCTTATACATCCATGCTGGCTCGTGTATTTTCTCTCTTCTATAGCTATTTCTCCGCACCGCGTCTCCGCCACACGGCGTTCGCCCTCCTCTTAGCTCCCACGATATAGAACCTTGGCGAAGTCGGCTTCCACGAGCATTCTACCTCAACCTCTAAGCGCCTTCTGGACACTAGCTACGACCTCACCCATCCTCCTCGGCCCACAAACCACGATAGCGTGTATACCTTATATATCGTTCTTTCCCTCGCCCTCTCTCCGTGACTCTACTCGTTGTTCTCCTCTCTTCAGCTTTCCGCCCCTTCCTTCCTCTGTCTCACTGTCGTTCGGCCTTTCTGTCTCTCTAACTCTCTCTGTCTCCTCTGTCTATCTCTCTGAGTGTCAAGGTTGCCTCGGTATCCCAAGAAAACAGAATAACTCTTTTTCCCTTATTCTTCTACATATAGATCTTACGACGTTTCCACGAAATCGATAGCCAATATTCCGTATTCTTCTATTCAAAACTACCCTTATTTACTTCAATTGTACCGTACTGTCGGGTTTCGACTGGACATAGTCGATATGAAACGATCCGGAAAATGGATCCCATATCCCGTGGCCCGGGGTAGATTATTATATAAACTGAGAAAAATTGTCTCTCTTCTCTTCCATCTCGTAGTCTATTCTCGAGAGATACTCTTCGGAAAATGGTTCGATTCCATCCTTTTTTTGAGAGAGGATCAAATAAAAAATTGTGTACATCGATCCGAGCGAGAGCTGGAGGTCGACTGAGGCAAGAAAGTGTCACACCTGACACAGCACATCGTACAAGCATCGCTCAATCTTTCCTTCCAGCTTATATTCTTCGTTCTTGGTTTTCATGCCCTTATCCTTATCTCGGAGTCTGACTATGCGACGAAGCACCTCTTGGTTGACACACGCCGCTCGGCATTCGCACGCGCCCCGGAGCACCTTCTTCCGCACGGCGACATCTTCACTCTCCGTGTACCATGTCCTTTCTCGCTTTACCCTACCACGTGCCGACTACCCTTCTTCGTTACTGTCAAGTTTGACAGCGTCCGCACCATTGTGAAAGGAACCGAAGTTTTTCATCCGGAAGCTCGTAGGATTTTCGAAAGGAAGAGCCTCGTTTTCTCTACCTCTAGAGACGAAAAATTGTTACCTCCTGCTTTCATCAACTTGGACTTGGCATATTTTGAATGAATACGAGATATACGTTCCGCGTCGCTTGATAACACACTTTTCTACTCGTGTACCGTTTTATATATGGCGTAAAATACAGATAGAGGATTTTAAAGAGAATTTCATGTCACAAAAACTACAATGCTCGACCGGTCGTCCGGGACAGTGTCTATTGGATGTACGTGCGAGAAATGTATATGTTACACGGAATGCTTTTGTACCCACACGATGTTTTCATTCCAGTCTGCTACCGGTGCGTCGTATGCGCGATTTCCAACGTCCGTGAATGGAAAGTTTTCCGTAGGTACCACCAACCAATATATATATATAGCCATTGCTATCTGTAGAACTCCGGTAAACTGGACAGGAGGAAGATACTTTCGTTGCAGTCGTGGGATTTCGTTGTTACATATTTTTGTTATTCAAACGTAACGCGCCGGGCCTCCTGGTTTCGATCAACAGTTCACTTTTATCTCGTTGGGCACGACGCTCACCCTCAACGTATCTAGCAATTTAATTACCCCTTCTAGCGGTCACTGTAAGGTCGACAACCGGAAGTGATTGAGCCGTGGGAGCGAGAAAAAAGTACCCCGGTAATCATCGTGTACTTTGAGTTCGAGCTTTAGGAGCCAAACAGCGTGAATGATAGATGGAGAATCGATAGTATCGGTGGAAAAAGGGCGAAACTCGGTTGACTCCAATGTTCTTCGAGCCAAGTTTTAGTTAATAAAAGAGTTTGCTAGCCCTCGGCTATTAGAGAAATTACTTCATCGGACCCTCTTGTTTCTTCTCTCTCCCTCTCTCTCTCTCTTACTCTTTCTTCATATCACTATTTTGTGTGTGCAAATATAAGCATCCACCATCCGGGAAACTCGTCCAATTACTCGAACGCTGCCTTCCGCAAAGATCCCATCTAAGATTCGAAATCGGTCACGACACAGGGCAGTAAGTGAGAACAGCTTGTGCTAACTTTCGTCCCTCGGCCTCTTGCCCCTGCTCTTTCATTCTTGCCATTGACCTCAGTCTACAGCAATGCAGCTAGTTATTTATATATATCTCTCTATGTATACACATCGTCTCAAGTAATTTACTTTAATGAACGATCTCGTGATACGTGGCCTTCGTTTCGTGTTCGACTTTCAAGAACATAAATTCACCCGCTATTAAAGCTTTGAAACGAGCTACTGCCTTCAAGAAAACTACTTTCTTGCGCCGTAGCGGTGAAACCTCAGTATTATTAGCCAGTTGTAAAAAATACACTGACAATGAGAGAACCCAAACCACGCTAGGTGCAAGCTACTCCCTTTGACATTTGGCATAATGGAAGAAATGTTAAAGGGACAATCGTGGTCACCCGAGAGCGTACGAAGTACTCCGTGGGTTATACGTGTGTAAGTACGAGAGCAAAGTTTTCGAGCCAGAAAATCCGGTGGCGTTGATCGCGGCCGACGACTCCCTAGTGACGCCAATGTCGCGACACCACACTAGACGAGACACGGGTACTGTGACGACAGATGTATTTTTCTATCTCCATCTATATTACGCGTACCCCAGTTGCAGCTCATACAGAAAAGTCGGGACGTGTGAGCGTGTGCCAAAAGAACGAGAGCGATACATATACTTCTGGATCACTGACCGGCTAGAAAATCTACGGCGAGACTGTGCTAGAGAGAGAGAGGGAGAGAGGGTGTGCCTCGGGAAACCTCGCGTTACATAGCCACGAGAAGCCGTAGACGGGTAAACCGCGTGCCAACAAGGCAATTGCTCGGAAGCTTTCTATCCGCTATAGTTTCTTCTATCCAATCGTGCGTCTATACTTTCTCTGTCTGTTTGTCTCTCTCTCTCTCTCTCTCTCTCTCTCTCTCTCTCTCTCTCCCTCTTGTCGTGTCTTTCGATCGGGATTACACGCTGCCATTATAGCCGACACGAGAATGCGAAAAGGAGGCGCGGCAATCATTCCGATCCCAAGAACCAAAGGAAAAAGAGAATGCCCTTTTCTTTTCTCCCCTTTTTACGAACGTCCTTCCTAGTACAACCCCAAACGCCCCAACATTTAAGCGCAAACGGTTCGGACAAACGACGTCATGATATATTTTCTTTCTACGCACCGTTGGACACAGGTCTGACCTTTTTGGTGGTAAAAGACGTCGTTGGGAATGGCGAGTAGCACGGAGGATTACGGCTCGGAGCTACAGGAATTGCAGTGGGGAGGTGGAGGGAGTGGTAATCACTTTCTCCGTAATTCCGGTAGCAGCTTTCTTCGTACCGGTGGTGGTAGTGGATGTTACGAAGCGGAGGATCTCGAACCCGGTGGACGTCATCATCAGGCGAGTCAACATCGCGGTTACTACAGTCCACCAGGCACGAGTTACACAATCGTCGAGCGGCCACCGAGTGCTCCCCATCATCATTCGTCCCACACGACACCGTACAGACACAGCAGAGGTCACGCGACGACCGGTAACGCCAGCGGAGTCGGCGGAAGCGGGGCTATCTCACCCGAGCAGGTTCTCAGGTGATGCAATTTCTTTATCGTTGTTTACCCAAGACGAAAAGAGTGCGGGGCTATAACAGTGTTTGGTATACGTCTTGATCTTTTATATTTATGGCTGGAGAGAATAGAGGTCGAAAACAAATTCGCCGGGTTTACGATGTTCTTTCGAAAATGGGGGCGTTTAACCCCCAGGAATGAAAATAGGGATGTAACCCGTGGAAGGTCGACCCTCGAATTAGCTGCGCAATACCCGAGCGAATATGACATTTTAATATTCCGTTTTGCAAACTCTGGCGTCGTTCGCTTGATTGAAGAATTGACAAAACTGTTAAGGTTGCTGACGTCAAGGTGGGAGAGCGTTGGAACTATCTTGTCCTGTCTTTTTTCATACCGGCCATAGCAGGCTCTTTGGGAATGGAGTTTCGAGCGAGAGCAGAAGACCGAACGACAGGCGAACTCCCGCCTCGAGTCCGGCGAGCGTCTCTGCCCTTCGTGCCTCGAGCTCATCGTCGTCGCAACAACAGCAACAGCAGCAACAACAAAATGCTCAAAATACCCAAACCTCACCGGGACCTCAACCTCTCAGTCTTCAGGAACTTACAGTGAGAACGATCACCATGACCAGAGACCCGCCGGATTCTCATCATGGATTTGGAATTTGTGTCAAGGGTGGCAAGGACGCAGGTGAGTTAACAAAAATTAAAGTTACGTATAGGGTGCTTTTTTTCATCGCACAACGATCGAAAAAATTCTTCTATTGTTAAAAAATGAGACCATTCTTTCATAGACGTCCGAGTTATCAATTCTGTTAATTTTTCGTCGTTGTGCGAAGTGGGAATGGACGACCCTTCGCAGTGCCTCCACGGACGTTTAAATCTCGAAGGCGTCCACGAAACATTGAATCAAAATTTTTCGCCGTACATTGAATCCGATTTTCTGGTCGTATCTGTTCCATAAGTTTTTGTGTCGTGCCTCGTGTGTATTAAGCGAGTCGAACGATCATCTCACGAGAACGACGTCACGCCAAAACTGTCTCGCATGATTTGTGTCGCTTCATTTATTCGTTTTCATCCGTATTCGATGGTTAACGAAGTATAACTGGAGTGCCAATTTCGTTCGTTCCGCGGAGACATTGCATTCGATCGGGTCGGCCAACGATCCTGACATTGAATGAAAGTGATAAGACGTAGTATATACGAACGAGGGGTGTGCAAGGAAGAGGAGAGTGCAAGGTACTCACCTATGCGAAATATCTTTCTGTCCTTTTCTCGCTGTACCGCAGATGCGCAGTCAGGTAAAACACACGTCTCACAGTAAAACGAGGAAACCATATTTTTCTTTTCACAAGATTAAACACAAGAAAAGAGAAAAAACAACGGAGAATGAAGTTCCTTTGGTACCTGAGAAATATACCGATGTGAATTGATAAAAATGATAAAAAATAAAAAAATCGTTCAAAGCTTTTTGATGTTGAGATAAAAAATGCGAGAACTTTGTCTATGTATAGCAGGCAGTTAAAGTTTGACCACGTGTTATCGGATTTTTTATAATTTTCAGTCTCCGTGGTTTTCAAGTACATACTGTATACATATATATGTCATTTAACGCAACACAAAAAAAAACATTTAAAACCATGAACGAATACACGACCATTTATGTCGCATGAAAATGTTAAAACCGAGACCCATTTACCGTTGCATGACCTCGTAAACCAAACACTCGCATAAAAATTCTTTTAAAACGATTCTTGAATTCTAAGAGGTGTTCATTAAATCGTTGTAGCGTCCGTTTGAATAAATTTTGGCTCGAGAGGCAATCACTTGGCAAAACTGTCGCAGAAAAAAAAATCTTCTCTCCCCGTTTCTGGTTAACGAGCTCGTTGTTCCCGACGATCTTAATGATTGATTAATTCTTCTATCTATAGTTTCACCTCCCCGCCCCTACGCGAATCGATGAGGACTAATTAAAGGATGGAGAGACGCCCCGAAGGCGCATCACGCCGTTGTCCTAGTTCAATCCGGACGTTCTTCGGTCTCTCCCTTGTTCCCCAACGCCAGAAAATTCATTCCTTTTCATCAGAGTCTCTCTCTTTCGTTTCGTATAAATAGAGCTCGTACGCTCGCCGTCGTATGCTCCGGCACGAAAATTCACATCATTAAGTACGCGTCACTGGGATGATGAAAAAGCATGATGAGACAATATCACGAATTCTTACCCAAGAATGCTCATATATACCCATCACTTTATACACACCTACACCCAGAAAAATGGTCTAGTTGATCTAGCCAATCGATCGAAGATGACTAGAGTTGTCCTTGATGTTTACGAAAAATTATTTCACTCATACATCCATTTGTTAGATGTTTAATAAAGTAAGAAAAATTGCTATTTGTAACAAAAAGTGAAAATTTGAAAAATCGAACTCTTCGCAGAGAACGGAACTCATTTGAATCAACTACATTATTTTTTTGGTGCAACATATTTTAATATATATATATATATATATGTATAATTTATTCCAACGCCTCGTATCACATTTAATTATGCTTATTCGTCGCTCCCTACAATATCGAGTGTATTCTCCATCCGAAACATCGTCCAGCTCATCTTTCAACCCGCGAATATGCATATAAGACGAAAATGTCCTCGCTTCGACCCGGGTAGAAATTGTAGTACGGCCCCGCTTCGGGCGCTGTCCGGATGCCTGACTACCATGTTACGGCCCTCGCACGGCAGCCGGACAGCGCCCCGTTAGAATCTGTAACGCCTCATCTGATACGGTCCTGATCAGGCTGCCTGATCAGGGCGCTAATGATTGCCTTACGAGTGCCATAATAGTGCCCTACTAAAATTTCTTTCCGGGGTAACATAACCTAAATCTGTACACAATCTATAAACACTTGTCAAAAGATACATTTTCGTCATCGCGTGATACGGGTGATACGATGCAATGACTTTCCGTAAAAATTAAAATATATAATGGTCTCCATTGATTTTAGTAAAGTGTATGAGTGTGGAACATACGAGTTAAAACGGTGCGAAAAAACGATTATATCGGAACCGTAAACAATTTCCAATACCTATTAAAAAATAATAATATTGAAAAGTGCTAAAAAAATAAATCGACAAATTACGATTATCATTCATGTTATTATTCATGATGTTTCGTTTTTATGCTTATCAAAAAAAAAATTTCCTCGTCTACTTATCCTTACTCTCGCGCCTTTCCACTTGTGAGAACGGCGTCCATCTGTGTGTCAACGTGTGAACTAATATATGAACAAAATTAATGTGATAGTATGGCTGCCTCAGCAGGCCGCTGTAAGGCAAGCATGAGCACAGCCGTCTTACGGCAGGCCTTTGCAGGGCCGCATCAGGAGCTTCTCAGGCTTGCCATGTTATGGCAAGCCGAGTGCTACCTCATCAGGGCCTAGTAACAAATAAGGCAAACCCTACAAAATTTCTACCCGGGGAGCAACACTTTGAGAAAGGTTGAAATCTCGATTAAACCACGAAATCACAAGACTGGCTTGGGGCCAAGTGCTCGTCATTTGCCTCGTCGGGACTAAGGAAGGGAGAGAGCGCGTGAAAGGGAGAGAGCGTGAGAGACAGAGAGAGAACGGAACACAGGCCGTAGCTTTCGCGTTAGCAAAATCGCGAGAATACAAGTTTCCTCGACTCCGACGGCGCTATGCTGAGATGCCTAGGGTGGAGAATAAACATGTATATACAGGCTGGTTCAGAATTAAAAATACAGAGCATTGTATTCTTCTTTAATATAGAGCAACAAAATAGCAAACATTCGAAGCGTAAAGATCTGCCACCAATAATTAAGTAAAGGACCGATTGAATAAAAAAAAATATTTAAAAAATATTTAGACTCGAATCACCCTGTATATACAAATATATATTATACATATTTTTTACGTACAGTACTAGATGCAATTAGTTTGCGCACAAAAGGCAGAGGCCTAGACGCCGAAGGACCTTTGATACAAGTCCTCCCTCGGCCTCATCGAAAGTCTGTGAATTGTTCTCAGGGGTAGGAGTCTACATTTCGAGGGTCGAGGAGGGCTCGGTGGCCGAGCGAGCTGGACTGAGGCCAGGTGACACCATCTTGGAAGTTAACGGGACGCCCTTTCGTGCGGTGACCCACGAGGAAGCCCTCAAAGTAAGTGGATCTGTCTTTTTCATGCGCTCGTTGTTAGCCGATATATTTTTTTCTTTATGTATCGTATACGAGAATTTGCGAGGCTTGTTATTCCAACGAGTGTATATTTCAAGTATGATTATACATAGAACATTCGTGAACCCGATAAGCGGGTCGAATCGATATTATACCCCGGTCTGACCACATAGCATCATTTTCCACTTAAGCAATGCATCCGGAGATGAAGCGAAGCGCGAGTGATCGAACGAGAGGGAGAGAGAGAGTGTGGAGAGCTTTCCAGGAAAGACAATGAAGCGATATTCGTTCCTGAGCTTTATCCCTCGTGTGAATTCACTCAGCCACGAATACCCACGCGATCATCCAACTCGATTGACCCTGCGACATATCGAAATCACTGGGCGATGGGGAGAGCCAACAAGGTCCCTCGCTCTATCTAGTGGATTTCTGTGGAGTCGAGCGTTACGAACGCGGTTGAAAACGAGGCCATTTCGATCGATCGACGTGAGAGAAACAGAGTTAGTGAGGTAGAGAGAGAGAGAGAGAGAGAGAGGAGAGAGAACGAACAGCAATATAATGCTTTATGGAAATTGTTGTGCACCGGTCGCCGGTTCTCTCGGTCTGACCATAACGCTCGCGTTCTACTGGGCCGCCGTCATCAACGTGTAACTCAGCTACGTAACGACTGTGCGTCACACTCGTATTTTCTATACCTTCACTACGGAGACAAAGTTTATGAAGCGCATACGTCACGAGCTCTTGTTTCCGTCACATCGGAAGAGAACCGTAGAGATACCATTAGAGAATGCGGAGTCCAATGTGAAAATACATAGTATAGCAGGAGGTGCGCCTTGTACGAAGCTACGTGACTGCCGTCTTCACGCTCGGTCGAAACTTTTAAATATTTAATACAGGCCGTGTGGTGTATGTCGACCGAGGCCGGAATGGCCAGAGTGCGCCCCCGCATTCGACATAAGCCATATACAAGCTTCTTCATGCTTATGTATGTTTTAACCGAGCCAGTAGTTCCAGAAGCGACGCTTGCGCTTTTAAAGCCCGTCTCTCTCGGTTACTCTCTCTGTCAATTATTTATCAGAGATCTGAGAAGCATTGGCTGCCGCAAGAAAGCTGTGTCATTTTATTTTCCGAATGCGCGCGAGTGAATTCCAAGTGTACTCGCACGTAAGAGTCCAAGTTTGAAGGAGGAATAAATTTAAACACATACGTTAGATAGGTCACCTTCTATTCTCTCTTTTATTTCCATCTAAACATGCGATATATTACAATGAAAATAAAGATCGTAATTTTTGTTTCGTCGATCGTTCGTGTCTATAACTCAAACCTCTTTCTACCCTTGACCACCTTAACCCCCTTATTACCGTGACCGCGTAGCTGCATGTTGAGATCGCCCTTTTTCGAAAAACGCTTATCGAACTCCCGTTCGACTATCCCGCTCCCTGCGGTAAACAGCATCGACGATTTTCCACTACCCGAATACATAGCGAATCGTAGACGATCGAAAGACGAAAGAAAAGGAGAAAGAATGAAAGGAATGAGCTTCAGAAGTATTCTCGGATTTAAACGGAGGGTTGAAGGGTATCCGTTCGAAGATTTCTTTTTCTCTCTCGTCGCGCTGATGTTGCGCGTGCAAGGCTCTTCGGCGAGAGTCTTCTGATGAAACAAAAAGCCCTCTGACACGACAATAGCCCATCAGCGTTGGATATAACGCGAGGATCTGGGACGAACAAGAGGAAAAAGAACTAGAAAAGCGTGAAAAACATCACCACGGTCTTCTTTCTCCTTCGATTTTGTGCGACACGAGCACCAGATTCTTTGTCATTCTCTTTTGAACTTGTTCGATATCGGATAACTCCGAATCTCGAAAGAGTATTTTACCCCTATTCAAAGTATCTTTGTAACGAGACTGACTGTCGTCGATGGTGATGTACAATACAATATTCTACCATCCTTGGATGTCACTGTGAGAACCGAAGTAATTTGTATCCTCTATGCCGAGAAATTGAGAGATTATGCAACCTGGCGTTCATTATCTTGATGGGGTTGTAAAACGAACCCTCGAGTGACTAATAATCGACAGTTTTTTTCTGGTTTGTCTGAATCATTATATTGGACGAGACTCGAAGCTTTCCATGACGAATCCACGTGAAACAAGGATCTCTTTCCTACTGTCTCTTCGTTTCCTTATTTTTCTTTCTTCTCTTCTTCTACTTTTTCTTCCTCTTCTTCCCTCCATTCTTTAGGTCCTGGGCTTACAGCATGTCTCGTCGAAGCTCTTCACCAACATCTACGTCATAACCGATCGATCCTTCAAAGTTGACACGCGCGAGGGTTCCAAGCGAGTTTTGTTGCCATAGCCAATGTAACACACGTTCGAACCTAAATGTCGAATAATCCATAATGGAAGTAGAGATTTATCGTAGGCCAGAAATTCTCGAGAAACGCAAACTGGTGATAGAAAATCATACATCATACAGTAGGTACGTCGGCCCATGTGAATTATGGAAAGGAACCTCTAAATTGTGAGACGGTGCGTGACTATCTCGAGGGATGGAATTCATATATTATGTCCTACGTATGTCGAGAGGAGAGTGAGCAGAATGGGGATAAGGGGTAGCGACATGGAAGTATAGGAGATGATATCGTAAGATCAGAGACCATACCGACATCTCTTGTATGTAGAAATTCCTTATCTCTCGACCCTGGTCCTGACGAACGTATTTTCTCTTCTCTCCACCTCACCTCCTCAATCTCAATCTCGCATTCGCTTCCATAAGCGATAGCTCGTCGTCGACGTCGTCGTCTCGAATCGATCGTTCGTTTCCCCCTTGTTCCACCCCCACCCCTCTTCTCTCTCACTCTCTCTCTCTCTCTCAGCATCATGAACAATACAGAGGAGGGCAAAGCTTCTGAACTTAATACTTTCTCTTTTACTCGCTTCTCCTTGGCTCTGTCGTATCGAGGCTTGGAACACCAGTGGCGAATTGCACTTTTATCCACCCCCTGTTCTTGATTACAGGCATATAGCCGAGAATCCTGAGAACATCGGCTATACATGTATACGTATAAGTTTTGTCCTGGGAGTTGGCAAGAGGAACGTTCGTTCGCAGCTGAGGCCCAATAATATATGCTCAACCATCTCTCGTTCTATTCTAATTATTCACTCGGGGGCTAATCTATCTTTAATGACTTTCTGAAAGCCGTATAACAATCTCTCCGCACTTATTTCTTCTACGTTCAATTCCTTTTCTCGAGTGTATCGTAGTCGTACTTATGTAGGTCCTGAAAAAACGGTCCGATTAAATAATGGCTACTGCCTGAGCCGCGTCGAAAGATGGCTACCCGTGTTTAAAGTATCTTTGAAATTACACGGATTATCGTCGCAGGGGATCTATATTATGATATTCCATCGTAGAGGTCGCCGGCTCTTTTCACTATCACGTCGATTGCACTCCTCGTATTCGTAAGCTGAAAAAGTCTGTGCCGAGGCGCCAGGCATCTCGGCGCCCTTCCTCTCAAACTACCCCTATGGAATTTCTTCTCAGATATCATTTATTTTTCTTTTCGTATACATAGCCAGTTTTTCCACCGCTGGGCGGTATAATAAATAGGGGAGGGAAAGAACGAGAGAGCTACACAGCCGCACGGTAGCTTTGAGATGAGAACGGAGTTAGCCGCCATTTTCGTACAAGATCGATCTGAAATTGCTTCGCTCGAAGATGAGAAAGAAGACGAGGAGTGAGAAACTTGCGGAAGCTGGTGAAGGAGGATATATATAGAACACTCTTGTGTGCAGAAAGAGGATGCGAACAACAGTTAATTCTTTCCTTCGATCCCCCTTAAACGTTTATCGCTCTCCTACCCTCCCTTTTTCCTCCCTCATCTTTACTTTTCTTTCCCTCACTCCGTTACTTACCTCTTCCTTTCGTCCTTTTGTTATCCGCTTCCGTAGCTTTCGAAACAAACAACGATTTGTCGAACCACCGGCTTTCATTCGATATTTGCTCGAGGGAAGGAACAAAAATATAGAGGAAATGAAATTTCATTGATAATAAACTCTGAACGAGGGGGCGAGTGTTGAGCAGCACTATGGTTAAAGTGACGTCGTTGCGATAAGGATCGTTCCGAGGTACGAGAATTTGCGTTGTAATAGTCGAGAACACACGAATATGCGCTAACGAACCTTGCAAAGTACCGAAGTGCACATAGATGCGATGTCGAGAGTTCATAGAGTACATAGAGAGAGAGAGAGAGGGAGGGAGGGGGTAGAAAGCTGGTAGGCAGCAAAACTATATTGTAAAACGATATAGTTCGCCTCGTTGCTATAGGTGGAGAGCGTGCGTGAGGTAGAGACAGTGAGCGAAAACGGATAAGAGGGTCGTGCGAGAGCTTTGCTACCGGAAGCGGGCACTAACTGGTGCCGATATAATGGCCCCGGCTGGTCAGTATCGTGTACAGTACTAAACCGTAATATCCTGTTGGTGCGAAGAGCACGATCGCCCGGTGCAAATTACTTACACTACATCTATAAGATAAGATTCTTTCTTCTCTTCACCCGAAGAGAGAGCTTTCACGAGCGTGCAGCCTGAGAAATTGCGTAATGGACGGGAGAGAACGAGAAAGGAGAGAAAAAGCTTATTGTGCATATTCCATCGAATAATGCGAGCGAGCTTTTATTCGCTCTAATAACTCCAAAATTCTATGGCCCGATCGTCCTGTAAGAGGAAAAGCTTTGTCTGTCTCCCTCTCGCTATCGCGGACGGGCTGTCGAGGACATCGGCAGCAGCGCAGAAAGGGTGGAAGAGCCACGAGAAAAGACTACAGGACCAACGCAACCCTCGGGGAAAGACGGAAGGAGAGAGATGGAGAGGAACCGAGTGGGAGAGATGTATAGTTGGGTCAAGGATAGGCAGGATGTGACGTCACGGGTAGCCTCGAAGATCGATATCCCGCGACCTCTCTATTCCTCTCTCTCTCTCTCTCTCTCTCTCTCTCCCTCTCACCTCGTCCCGTAATACCGGTAGGAATTCTATGTGTTCGAGTGTACGTATCGGTTTCTCATCACGTCTGCGAGCCGCATCACCCTAATAGGGATGTTCTCTCATAGACGGAAGGTATCTTTGAGCGAAAGCTATTTCCACTTGGCCTCGATTTTCGTCCCAGTGAAAAATGCAATGTACGATGTAGTCACCGAGCGTATGGGAATAATCGATAAATATATTATCGCCATCGCTACTTTAAATATTTTTCATTCGCTTACGTTTCACTCGATCTTTCAGATGCTCAAAGCTTGTCGTACATTGAGTATGACGGTTAGAGGACCAGCTCTGGATCCACGATGTCGCGGTGGGCATCCAGTGTGGTCGGGTTCGGGACGTCAGCAATCCTGCAGCTGGATGGATCGTCAAGGAAGACCCGCTTCACCCCCACCCCTTCACCCCCGTGACTCGACCCGCTACGGGCCGCGGACGAGAAAGGTCGAGCTATGCATCGAACCCGGTCAATCACTCGGCCTCATGATACGCGGTGGTCTCGAATACGGTCTCGGTATCTACGTTACCGGTGTCGACAAGGACAGCGTTGCCGATCGGGCCGGACTTCTCGTGAGTCGCACTGTATACCTACCGCGAGATATCGTAAACGATCTTTTTTTTTAATTAGGTGATGCTCCCAGGTCATAAAGGGAAACGAAGAGAAAAACCTAAAAAATATAGGTGCTCTTTAGATTCTCGGGCGAATGAGATCTTTCGATTGAAGAAAAAAATTATTTATAATTATTAGATAAATTAAATAATATTTTTCGTAGTAAACAGATGTATCGTATACACATGTATAATACAGTAGAGTACAATTGGAGATCAGGGTTCAACGACGCGCGCGTTTTGTGTCAGGCTGGAGTCACGACGCGTAGCGGAGATTCTCGAAGAGTTATAAATCCGAGTCAATTTTCTCTCTCTTCCTATCCATAAGCACGGTGCGTTTCGAGGTCAACCTCATCGATTCTCGGCAAAGAGCAAAGGAGGAGGCCAGAATAAACGTAACGGTTTAAACCCGAGAGAGTCAAAGGAGCACATCTCCCGTAGAAGCAAAATTAATCATGACCGCGACGTGCCGACACTCTTATTATTACCTTATTCTGTACTAGCTCGTACTCGCGTCTATATACACGTATATATGTATTCGTACATACACGAGTGACCTCGGTCTCACAAGTGCGAAAAAAAAATTCGCAATACAGGTAGGAGATCAGATAATCGAGGTCAATGGCCAGAGCTTCGAGGAGGCGACACATGACGAGGCGGTGCAGATACTGAAGACTAACAAGCGAATGAGCCTCGTGATACGAGACGTTGGAAAGGTACCACACTCCTGCACGACGAGTCGTCCGATCGTTGTGCCTTCGTCGAGATATCAGGAACACGATTCCCAGATGTTGCTCGAGAGTCCCCACAGCAATCACAGACCACCGAGCCCTGCGTAAGTTTTCCATCACGTACGACATACGCGACTCGTTCGATTCATCTGTCATTATTAGCGACTGGATTGAGATAATTCACGAATGAAAGTTCAGTTAACGTTGATTGGAAAATTTATAACAATTAGTATCAACAATGTTTGTTAATGTTGCTTATATATTTAGAATAAAAATTGATCGAGATTATTGTATGTATCGCCTTGCTCGTGACAAGATGAATCTCTTCATTATCCAACCGAATAAACATACGATGGAATATTGAATAATAATTTGATAAATTGTCGCGTGGCTCTTGAGGAGCAGCACGAACGAGTGGAGGCATCGAGGTGTCCACGCGGTATCGGCAGCGACGGCAGCGATGGTCGAGGAGAAGGCCAGGGTCGTTCTGGCGAGAAGCGAACGTGCCGCATTATCGCAAATTCTCGCTGACTACAGAACCCGCAGATTGACCGTAGAGGATCTCGTCGCGAGCCTCGGTGATCTTTTGAACACGCATGAAAAACTTACGTTACTTACAGAACTGCGCGAACTCGTCGACAGCAAGGACAGAGCTATTTTTGACGATCTCGTCTATCGTCCACGAGCTACCATCGCGAGGGTACGTATATTATTTTCGTCCCAATAATTAAATGCCCTAAAAGCAATAATAATAATAATAATAACAATAATAATATTCCTAGTAATAGAATATTTTTGTAATTATTTTATGTTTCAGCGGAAGGGTGATCGAGCCCACTCGGATCTCGTTGTAACTCCCTCGCTCCACGATCTTCCGGTAAGTCCACGATTACCAAGGACTTTATAGAACGATGCGAGAGAGACATTGAAGAAAGGATTTTTGTTTTATTATTCATGCAATTAAGAGTATATTGTCGATCATTGCCGGGGCTGACCACTGACCTTACCGTTACTCTCTCGCCAATACATTTTCCTTCATTCATATTTCACCCTGCTCTACATTTATCTTTCTCTTGTGCTCGTATACGAAGCCTCCTATATAATGTTCCGGCCACTTTTCACCGTAAGCTCCTTAGACATTTTTGGAAGATTGCCAGTTTGTAGTATTATTTAAATAATACTGCGTTCTCTGTGTCAATATTTCTAAGAGGGTGTTACGGCAAGAAGTGGCACGTTGAGTAGACAATACTTCTTATATGAAACATTAGATCGCATTCGTGTGTGTCTATCACATACGTCCAATGTCTCTTCTATTCACTACTGCATTGACAAAGCCCTTGGAGATAACTTGTATATTTTTCTTAAAGTTCACACATTTCTGAGACAACGGTTTTTATTTCGATTCGATAACGTTAATTAGAATCGAATAAAAAGTTTGTCCAATGTTTGAAAAATAATTTAATCGCTCGATTCATCCATCGAAAATCTTTACCCACCAATTCTTTCAATTATTTATTCGATAAATTAATTTATCGGAGCTAACGTCAATAATTTGGATAAATTTGATTTGCTCCGAATAAAATTGGTCTCGATTAAATGAAGCGTTTTTATTTTCCGTTCGAATATCAAATTATCGTTTTTCACTACTTATCGTAAAATTTATTTGTTATCCACCACTCTTGCTTTCCATTTTCCATTTCGCTTCGTTTTTCACGCTTGCTATACTACGAATGCCAGCATGCCCAGTATTATGCACACATAAACAAACAGGTATAGGAGGTGCGAAGGTAGAGAGGAATGTTAACAGTCCTTTGCAAGTGTTAAACCCTTAGCCCCACGTGGCCAGTCGGAAAATAAGTCTTTCAGACGCGCCACATACAGAAAGGTTATATACTTGTGGAAAATATAACAAAATGTCTCACACAGTATAAACATAAATAGCATCGTACTTATAGAGAGACTGTGAGTGTCTGTGAGTGTATTATACGATAATTGTTATTACGTTTTACGTTATACGCTTGGAACGCTCTCGCTTCGAACTTGCCAGCCAGCACTTTATTACATACACGAAAGCGACAGAGGGAGAGAGGGTTCTACAAAGAAAAATACAGCGTTATTCAGAACTCACGCGGATTCGTATTATATCGTATCTAGATAGAGAGTTTTGCTCTCATTCTTCCCTAATTGCTTAATGGTTTTCATGATTAATTATTCAATTTCTAATATCAATGGTAAACGAACGTTACAACGGCAAAAGCGTGACTTTGAATAAAAATTCTTGGCGCAATAATCACGCGAACGAGAATTTTTCGTCGTGTATCTTTAGTTCCGTTTAATGAGCAAAAAGTTTGAGTAAAATAAAAAAACGACGACGGCTTCTTCCTTCCAATTCTACTATTTCTTAATTATCGAATCCAAAAATTTAATAATTTATTACATTCATCGAATTAATCTCCGTTAATTAAAAATTAAACTGATAATGGATTTTTATTTTATCATGGAAATTTTATATTTATTCGACCGACCAAGGGATTATTTAATCAAAAAAAGATAAAAATCCGTTTTATCCGAAAGATCTACTCTTTGGGTTATATCGACATAGTTCTGAATAAGCCTGTATAATAATAACAAAAATGCCAGAAAAGCCCCCGCTTGAATCACAGCTTGGGTATGCGATGCTTCTTTTACGCGCATGAGAGAGAGAGAAGTGTGATTCCCGTATACATATATATTATAACACATATATGTGTTGTAATATATCTAACAATAAATATAAGTCACTGTCTTTCTCTCTCTCTGTCTCTCACTCTCCCGCTCTACCTCTCTTTCTCTTTCTATTGCTTTCTCGTCTGTCCTCCATCTCTCTCTCTCTCTCTCTGCTTTATTTCTGTTCTCCCGGCCACCACAGTCTCGTGGTCAAACGAAATTACTTTTACACGTACATATATCACGAACACCAGTTAGCCGTATCGGAAAGCAGACGCTACGAAGGAAATACAAGCACACCCACACACATACGCACACGAAAACACACACATACAACGCGCGACATTTGTTTTTCTTTTTTTTGCGTCATTTTTCATTTCGAGTTCGCCTGAGCTTTGCTGAATTTTTATTCGTTGATTATGTAATTAATTACATGATTACTGTGTTGATTGTATGCAACGAGTAAACAACGCGATATTTTTCGGACTCGTGAGTGGACAAACTTTTTCATGATGAATAAGGCGGGGGCGGGAGGGGGTGCAAGGGGCGAGGGAGGAATAATTATTCCTCCAGGACGATGTAATATCCGCGCGCTAAAAATTGCGACGACTGCGAGAGATCGATAAGAAGCCTATCGTAAAATGTAAATGAGAGTGCTCTGGGCGATTCATCGCGGGGAAAGAGTACGCGGCGCCACGCGTCTATCAAAGCTCGGGCAAGCTCGATGATTAGTGAAGTAAATGAAAAAAAAAAGAAAAAGATAGAGAAAAGAAAGCTCGTGGCGCGTTATCCAGGGAGGGTTTGTGGGGGTTGAACAAAAAAAACGAAAGAGTGGCGAACGGCCTTTGGCCTTACCATGGATATTTGTGATGATTTGCCGCAGAGGGGCGGGGCACCAGTGTCGTGTTGCCGGCCAGGACGACTTGTGGACGTCGAGGGAGATCCCTTGGGCGTTACGGGACCCATCGTGACGAGGGATAACCAGGAGTATAGATCGCCGAGCGAGGACAGCGGTCTCGGGGCGGACATGCCCAGGACCAGGTCAATAAAAGGAATGCGATACTCACGAAACAAATACATACAAGCGCGTACACGTATCGACGTCGAAACAATAAAATACGACATGTCGCATCAACCACAAATACACGATACATGACATTATTCAAAATTAACTAAAGCCGGAGATCAGCAAAGAAAGTTTAAGAAAAAAAAGATTCGATTAAATTTGTTCACATTAAAGGAGAAAATACCCATGACGAAAAACGTGAGAAAATATTGAAAAACGAACCAGGCGAAAAATTTCGATTCTAAACAATCGCTCGCGTCCTTTAATCTCGCACGTCATAATATTTTTATCATTAACCCGAAGAAAATATTCCGGTTAGAGCGGAATTTTAGCAAATGTCCGACAGCGAAAAAGAAAAATTATCCTACAGGCCAAGCAATATAAATTCTTGGTCGAGTCGCTCCCTAATGGCATTTGCTAGTCCTCGTTCTGCAGGCGTGCTTTGCGCATCGAGGTTTAATTGCAACTCCATCTCTGTACATGTATATAGATCGATAGCTATATAATAAAGGGTTTGAGCGAGGGGGAGAGATATTTGAATCGGCGAACGAGAGCATAGCTTATGCACACTATGATAATAGTTGATGCATTTATTATATATATATGAATATGTATGCACGTATATACAACGTATGGTGCACAAATACACGTCATTGAGACACACGTTTGATCGTACAACGAGTGACATCGCGCGGATTTGCCGTAGCCGGTGTGGCAGAGCGACTAATGGGGCTAACTGCATTAGTGAGAGGCAAAGGCCAGCTGAGTGACAGACGGAGAGAGCGACAGGTCCAAAAAGCTCATTCCCAGTTTCGGGCGAATATGTGCCTACTCTATATTTATTGTATAGTTAGAACGTATAAACTAGAATGAGGGAAGTAAACGCTTCGATCGATCGATTCCAACGAGAGGATGAGACGGAGAATACTTTTTTTTTCGTTGCGGAATGAAATTCTCAAACGAAAGGAGAACCGTAACGCGTGTGGAATTCCAATTACCGAATTTATTCAGAGAACAAAAACGAGCCAATAAATGTTGGCTGTGCCAAAAGGTTTGAGATTCAAGCAGACCTTGCTACTCCCGCTAAAAATAGTTTTGATCGATTTTTCAATGGCCGCATTAAATAAAACCTTTATTCCTAAATTGTGACTATTTGACGGTGAAAAGTTAGAAGAAGGTATTAATCACCAAAAAAAGTCTTTATCTACTTACGCTCAT
The DNA here is from genome assembly GCA_964017225.1 of Netelia inedita. NCBI lineage: Eukaryota > Metazoa > Arthropoda > Insecta > Hymenoptera > Ichneumonidae > Netelia > Netelia inedita. The sequence continues at coordinate 28,186,107 of OZ024923.1, read as the reverse complement.
AGGTACTTAATAAAAACCAGTCTAACTTGAAGAAAGCTACAAACATTGAAAAAATACGATAAAAAACAGATTTTAAAAAAATTAATCGAAATAGTCACATATTGTATTATTTCATTATTCGTTATTTCACGATCCAATTCGTTATCATAAATCGCGAAAATAATATCTTCGTAGTTTTTATAAATCTGTCGATCAGAAAGACACTTATGGACATAGACCAGGTCGTCCAATATATATTGTTGAACTCCCTTCACTAGTAGACACCAAAGTTCCCCGCACCCTGAGGGGGAAGTCTCGGACGCCATATACATACGTACACAACCCTTCTCGACACCCCCCGGTTGTTGAGGTATCCCCGGGTAACCGAACGTAACAAATGGACAGTCAAGGATTCACGCCAGTCGAGCGCCAGTCGACCTGGAAATGAAACGTGCTTTTTTTACTCCTCTATCGCGGCGAGGCGTACAGCTAGTTCTCCGATAATTGAGGTGGCAGGGGGAGGGGGAGGGGACGGGGGTGAGGATTAGAGGACGAAAAAATAAAATGGCCAGAAGGGATGGAGAGTACTGGGGAAAATATTAAATAAAACAACGCGAAGTTTGTATCTTTTGTCCATTTTCTCTCTCTCTCTCTTACGTTTTACGATTGGGACTCGCCTCACGTGGAAAATAAACAATCTGGAAAGTTCTGGAGGTACACACTTACGCGACGTGTGCGCGTCGCAGAGAATATGTTGTTATCCAGCTTCAGCGAGTACGTAAAATCTTGTTCTTTCTATTTTATACGACCTCTGGCAAATTTATCCCGACTTTAACCTACATTTTTCTAGTTTATAGAATGAAAAGTTCTAACAAAGTAATTTAGTTATATTCGATAGCGAAAGAATTTTCGTAATTTCTCGTTTAACTTAAGTTTCATTAATTAAAAAATATATAAAACCGTTAAAGCCCTTGGCCCTTTAAAAATATTAATTTTCGCACCCTGGAGAAAGATAAAGAATTAAAGGACTCGAGCGACGATAAAATAGGGGATGTGGCGAAGAAAAAACTATGAAATTTGATTTAATTTATTGGTGATTTTGATCGAAGAGACTGCGAAGAAGATACGACAGAACACACAAACACGAAACACAAGCACTCGAATACACGACAGCGCCGGAATTTACGTAGGACGATGAGTAGATGACGAGAGGCTGGAACATAGATGCGCGTTAATGAAAAAATATCTGTATGAAAAAAAACACACACACACACACACACACATTTTGACGTCGTCGAGCCGTTTGGTCGAAGATCGTCCTGTTCAAAGCGGGGGATTTTGGGATTCCAGAGTGGGCTGCAGACGTGCCGGTCCTCAGCATCATCAGGTCGCAACATCCGATCTCGCCCTGTCCAATGATGACGATTGTGATAATCAGGTATCTACACACACACACGCAGCAAAACAAAATGTAGAGCTACGCGGACAAAGTATAGAGAGCACAAGCAGAAAAGAGACGAAGAGAAGGATTTGTGAGGGCAGCCGTGGAACAGAGCGATACGGAAACGAAACGAACGAAAAGAAGCAAAAAAAAAGAGAAAAAGAAATCGAATTAATTTTTTTAAATATAATTCTAACGTCGCGAGACCCGGAGAAACGCGAGAAGGGATTTCCATGCGCGTAGGACGTCAATTTTGCATTTGATTTTTCGTTCGAGAGGGAGTTCCGCGAGCGGAAAGAAGAAGGAAAGCAAATAAGAGGGGAAAGGAAAGATGCAGTTTTGCGTGAAAATCGCTTGACGAGACGAACGGACGAGCTCTCCTAAAATTTTTGGGCGTTCCTCTATTTTTTGCAGGATTACGAGGACGATATGGAAAACGAACGTAACGGGAGGAGACACAGTTCGCCCGGTGGCTCCAGAGGAAATCAACGCGACTACCCTCATCATCATCTTCATCCCGATAACTTGGTGAGTCTTTGTGAATTTTATAATCTTACAATGATTCAACCTATACGAAAATATTTCGTATGTTACGAAATCTTTCGAGCTCTTTGACCGCGATCGACCTCACGCTCGTCTCGTACGTTCGACCCTCGAAGCACGTGTACGTCGTTCTTAATTAAACGAATAACAAATTTCGAATCTCTCACTTTCGTTACTCGATAACTTTGATGATTTATCACCGTCGATTGTTAAAGAATCGAGTGAGGGGGGGGGGAGGTGAAAGAGAGACAGAGAGAGAGAGAGAGAGAAGAAAACATACGTTTTTTTTGCTGGAAAAAATTGACCTTCCAACGAGAGATTTGTTAGAAATTTACGTCACGCTTCGAGTATCAAGCTCGTACGAACGCGAGGTGAGGTCGACGGACCTATATATGCTAGAACAGTTTTTTGTATCTATTCATCATCCACCAGTCGACTCGTAAAATTAGGATAGGAAATAGCGCGTAAAAATCGTTCTCGTAGCTCTTGTACTAGGATGTACCAATACCACTTAAATTAGTCACTAATACTACCAAATTATGAATACATATATAGTATATATATATATACATTGTAATATTCGGTAATTCGTTTAGTTTGTATTAGGGAAGTGAACCGCCGGGTGATCCTTGGCGTTGATTAGTCACAGTCATTAGTCACAGATATACAAGGCTATATTTATCTTAACGTACCTAAATATCTGTGGCACATGATCTAGATTATTTCGTAGTATTCGCCCGTACGTTACTCGAGTAAAAATTGACATACACACGAGTAACTCGATATATCGATCTTACGCCTATACGTGTAAAATGCACGAATTAATTTTTTTATCGTTCATAAAACGTTGGTATAGAAATATCTACTTTTGCGTTAAATAACATTTTATATTATTATCGAGCGTATTTTTCGAAAATGAAAAATTATCATATTTTCTGAAAAATAAGGGATGAAATGCGTTATTTCATTTATACTTACCTACGTTCCTTAGCCTAATACTTGAGCGACGATTTGTGAATCAATAAGCTTCAAAATCATATTGCTCAATGTTATAAGGTAGATATTTCTCTACTTGCTTCCAACGTGTGTAGAACGTCCGCGATTTTTTTAAACTTTTTACTCGGGTACGTAGGTACATAGCTAGAACCGTTATCGTATTGAATAACACATAGAAAGTACTTTTGCTGACCCGTATATCGGACGAAAATTCATCATTTGCCAAAATATAATATTTTCCCTCACGACTGTCATAAATCGATCGATCCTCGAAGCCTTATATTTATAGAGAAATACATACGTAATACATAGGTCTCATGGGAATTGGACGATGAAGAATTTCTCTACCCAGGGTCTCTCGTTGATAAGATTGCCCTATATGGTACAGGTGTATATTTACGTACGAGCACGTGGTAGCGTGATGTGTGGTGTGCTTCAGGGACGTTTATACGCAACCCTCTCTGATCGCGAACTTCTTCGTGTCTCGGTGTACACGAAGAGTGCAAGACAGAGAGAGAGGGAGGTAAAGGAGGAGGCACGACTATTACACTAGCGAAGACCGTCCACGAACAGAGTTCACGGTCGTTCGTGACGATTTTTACTTTCTGCCTCTCGTACTCGCCTCTGCCTATAAATATATATATATATATATTTACACACGTACTCTTGCTCTTCCTAACCTTAGAGTTTCGACCATATCTCGTTTTCCAAGTGTCCAGGATCATTGCGCGTATGCCGCGTCTCTCTCGAGTCAGAGGCCTAAGACGTCGTCGTGCGTATGTGCGTTACCACCCTTTCGTTTCTACTTAATCTTCTTTTGATTTTTAATTTAATTCGTTGTTATTTCGATTTAGTCATTTGTCGCGTTACTCGTTTAAAAAATATTTTTCTCGTCGTTAAAACGAAGCCCGAAGAGCAGAAACGCGTTTTATTGCTCTTGTGTGTTTATATATAATTCGAAGCGGTCTCGTGTATTTGGCACGTGTATAAGCTGGAATATATAGCCTTGCTCTCGAGCCTCGAGAAAAATAAGAGAATCCTCTTTTCGTGTAAGACTACCGGATCGCGAAAATATTCGCATTCGAAGCTCGTTGACTAATTACACCGGTTGCCGCGTTAGCGACGTACAGGCTTAGCGAACAAGCGAATTTGTGGTTAACGTTGCAACGAGCATCTAAATGAGAATAAAAAATACAGAGGTCAGATTTTATGGGAGATGATCTCAGAAGATGAGGCGTAAAAAAATGGCGAGGGAAAAATAAATGAAAACAAGAGGAGATAAAAAGATTAATGCTCGATATCGAGTTATCAAATGTCCAATAATCAATAATTGAGACACGGTTATTGGTATCCGGACCGTGCACTCTGATCCGATAATTCTTCCCCTTGTTTTTACCTTTTATCTCACGCTCCCCGACGAATTAATTACGACAACGTTGCCCATCCCGCCGTGTCATTAATTATCTTTCATCTGCCGCGCGCACCTGCCATCTGATCGATCGAACCGCAGAAACAAGATCAATAGGAATCTTGAGAAAAAAAGCGTTTTCTTCTCGTTTCCTCCCATCTACGCTTCGAGCGATTCAATCGCTCGAGTGAAATTCTTTAGATTTTTGTTTTTCCTTTGTTACTTGTTTTCTCTTCGCGTCTCTCGTACTCTATAATAAATATGATAACACACGCACTATGTACATACCGTGCATGTATTATAATAATCGGTTGGAACGTTTACTCTCGCGATGGCGATCGAAACACGCGGCCTTTCGCGACAGCCCCAGACGAGAGTGCGGCTACGGTGCGCGCGTGCTTGTTAAATAGAATAAACAAAAATGAGAAAAATATATGCAGCGTAGATTGCGAGTAGAGCTACGCGAAGGTGAAACCAGCCTTCTCTCGTTTTTCTCTCCGCGCTCGAGTGAATCGAACGAGGAAAGCGAAGTCGACTATTTTCATCGCGAGCAACGACCAACGGGGTCTGTCTCGAGAAATTAATTTTAAGGGTGGGGGGTAAAACGAGCCGTCCAAAAAATATATTACGAGACTGAAATTAAAGTGGTGAGATGACTTACTAATTGTTTATACGCGAGTTGAAAACTGGATGCTTTCGGCCATGTCCACTCGTGCTATTAATCCAAGGGATTGGATCAATTTAATTAATTACCGAATTCGATCAAATCACTGAAAAAAAATGTAAATTATTGCGAACTTTGTATATTTTTCTTAATATATATTTAACAACAATATTTGTGTAAAACTAATACAATATACAATACAATAATATAATAATTAAAAATGATATAAAAGGTTGTGGTATGAATGAAGGTTCGTGGAATTACAAAAAAAAAGATAATTTATTTACAATGGGACGCGACCGACATCGACCGATTACGAGAGAAAGATGAACTCGCGCTGCAAACAAAAAATAGCCACTTACCCATCATCGCGAAACTAACATTATTTTTACAGTCACGTTCTATGAAAAACAGTTTTTTTAGTTTCGTAAAATTCTACCTCTCGCTGACGGGCAAAGAGAAAGAAATTCGATGGGTTATGTAAAACATTTCCGCTTGCCAACTGTTACCGTTTCATTTCTCTCTCTCTCTCTCGTTCGTTATTTGTTTCCTCTCTCACTTTGTCAGCTCGAGCACTCATGAATTTAATATTTTCGTCGGTCCTCTTTTCCTTTCTTTCTTAAAGAGAATTATTCGCTCACTCGGCCACGACGATATCTTTTTCCGGTCGTATATTTCTTCAAGTCCCGCTCCTCTCTTTTTTCTTTCTTTCTTATTTTCCACTCGGTCCCCTCTTCCCCCATTTTTGTTCTTCGAACGTTTCGCATCGTTCGCATTTATTATTTATGTATGAATGAATTACAAAACGTCATCGAGATGAATCTTACATATTTGACGAGAGATAACGACGAGGATCGAGAGGTACGCACAGGAGTAGCAGCATCGATAACGAATATTGTGTATGTGTGTAGTTTTTTCTTCTTCAAGGTACGAAAAATGGCTTTGGACAAGCGGAAACGAATTTTCAAAACTATAAAATAAGACGCGACGCGCTTTTTTCCATGTCATAGTTTGTCCTGTAACGCCTGTCTCAATTCTTCTGTAGCTTTTGCTACTTCCTGTGCCGCTTGTCGGGCGTGCAAATGCGCCTCGGGCCTGACGTGTTGTACGACGGTTGAATTCGATCGCCTCACCGAATTGCCACTACCAAATTTCGGTCGTGGAATCCTCACGCGCTGCACGTCGCTCAACCAGGACTCCATTTCGGTCTATCAGCGATGTACCTTTGACACAAATGTTTATTCCACAATTTTTAAATTATTAATCAACGATTTATATTATATTTATTTTGTTAAATGATCGTTTTTTAGTGAGATTCTAATGATTCGATCAAAATTGAGATGGCGGAAAAAAGAAAAGCTGCGTTTTTTAAAAATAATTTCTTCTTAAGAACCGAGTCGTTCGAGTTATCTGGGTCTTGACGTCAATGCCGTCGGAGAGATCGCGTCGAGAATGCATTACAGTTCTGATGCGTGTAGAAGGTATAATACCGTCGTGATCTTCCGAACGAGTCTCTCGGGTCGTCGTCGTCGTCGTCGTCGTTGTCGTCGTTGCGGCGTCGTCGTAATCGGGTATCGCGGAACAAAACGGTGTTCGCATCTTAATCGTGCGCCGGAACGTCGAGGGTGAGGAAGAGAAAGAGGTGGGGGGGGGGGGGGGGAGGCAATTGAAGTCAACCACACGTGCGCATTCTCCTCAGTATGTGTATGTTACATTGGATTGTAGGTATTTAAAAAAGAAAAGAGAAGGAGAGGAAACGGACGAGTGGAACAAGAAGAAATGGCAAGGAAGAAAAGGAATGGGAGAAAGAGGAATGAAACGTTACTAGGCCACCTTGTTCGACAAACGAACACAATTCCAGTTTTCCGAATCAATCAATTATTATTAATTTATTAATAATAATTAATAAGTGATAATTAATATTTGACGATAAAAAAATTAGTAGCAAGGATCGCGAAGAAAAATAGAATTACCGGTGTGTTCGTTTGATAAGGAACGATTAAATTTATCAGTATTTTGCGTTACTAGGCCACCTTGTTCGACAAACGAACACAATTCCAGTTTTCCGAATGAATCAATTATTATTAATTTATTAATAATAATTAATAAGTGATAATTAATATTTGACGATAAAAAAAAATTAGTAGCAAGGATCGCGAAGAAAAATAGAATTACCTGTGTATTCGTTTGATAAGGAATGATTAAATTTATCAGTATTATGCGATTAATCGAGAGAACTTTTTAAGAAGACGTTTTTTTCGAACTCGGTAACTCATTTGATTTATCTCTGTGTCGGACGTGAGTCGAAGAAAAAAAAGTGCCGCACAGAGCGATTAGGAAATGATAATCGAAGGAAATAAAAGAACGAACGATAAACGTCACTAGGCCACCTCGCTCGACAGACTGAGACGTACTACTCTCTGCGTTCTTGTTATTCTCGACTCCTTTTCCCTGCCCGTTCACTCACCGGTGCTTCTAAAAGTATAGTCCGGAAGATCGACGCGTTGTTTTCATCGCGTCGTAATTTTCCCGGAAAAAAAAGGTGAAAGACGGAACGGAAGAGACGGGGATCACAGGTAACGCCCGCGCTAAATTCAAGCCCGGAAAATACATAATACATAGAATGGACGGATATGGGGGTTCGGTCAACGGAGCAAGTCCAATTAGCGCGACGCCAAATTGGGTCGTAGCGACGGGAAAGAAGAACCGCGCGCGCTCACGGAAATCGGCCGCTCGCGCGTTCTTTCTCTCTCCATCTCCCTTGTTCGTTCGCCACGAGAGGCTTCCTCCAATTATTCACAGGATTGGAGGAAAAACGGGTTTGCTTTTGCAAACTTTATAACATAAGGTTTACACATTTACGTGTATACTATTATACAAGCTAGTGTGGATTCTCGTTGCGAGGATCGGAGAATTTCCAACAGTTCTCTTGACTGGAGACGATTTATATTTCCGCGCGAGATACACACCATCGTCTATACATGTATATGTTTATACGGCGTTTGATATCTCGGACTGGCTTTTATTCCGGAACGGGGAAAAACGGAAAACGATTGCGCCGACTTTTGCCGCGAAGAAGAGCCCGCGGATAAAATGGTCTCGTCTCGATCTTTCTCTCTCTCTCTCTCTCTCTCTCTTTCATGGCGATGGATTGAACTCTTGGACGGCGTGGAACCGGTTAAAAATATAAATTCCCACAGCCCCGAAGAAGACAAGAAGAAGGAGAAGAAGAGGAGGAGGAAGAAGGAGAAGACGAAGAAAAAGAAGAGCCACCGACGACGACGACGTGCAAGTAAGCGAACCCGGTACCGTATAACGATATACAGTTAGTTCGCGAGAGTGTATTACGCACCGGAGGCACACAAGAAACATCGCCAGCACTCTTCGCGGGCGATCATTTTTCTCTCGTCCTCTCTCTCTCTCTTTCTCCCTCCGTCTTACGTGATGGGCGGCCGCTGGCGGTCCAGGGCGATCGGCCCGCGAATCCCACGATTCGCGAACGATACAGACTCCGCATGGATCTCTCGCGTATAATATAATAATTCGAGATGAGTGGATCGGATTTTGTTTCGGTCGGATTGATGAAGGACGATGCTAAATCGACTACTAACCCAGAGAAGGCGTTGGAAAATCGAGAGAGTGTTATGCATTTTTTGTTTTTAGTCACGAGCGATTGGATCAAACGACGAGAGTAGGATGGGACTTGATTTCGAGCGTGCACGCTATCGTTCTTGAATTTCACGGTCAACGGGCGGTTAACCCCATTGTAAGATTAGGTCCTTGATACAAGGACGACGAGCTAAAATTTAGATTCGTTTAGAAAAAATATATTCGCGACTTGTTTATCGAGTTTAGCAACTTTTGACTATTCATTATTTATATAGTGACAGATAAAAATATCGCACACAATACTTGAAAGATAACGCACTTGGTGAGGTGATCGTGAACGTTTAGATATAAATGATTTTTTATTTTGTTTCGTTAAGCAATAAAAGTAATAAAAAGAATAATAATTAAATAATAGTAAAATAAATAAATAAAATTAATTAACGAAGAAATGATAAAATTGCGTTACCTACAAGTTCAACTTGAAAAATTGTATATCCCAATTGCCCCGGTTGACCCTAAGAACTGGTAAAAGATCACCGGTGAAATGGGACAAGATGAAAGCGTCTGATTATCGAGCCAACACAGCACAAACGAAGGTGAATAGGCCACTAGCCTCGAGAACACGGAGAATAGCAGCGAGTGACAGAGAATTCTTATCCACTTTTTTTAGGATCGAGAGATTAGATCGGATGACGATGCTATTTAGGAGTGCAAGTCGCGATTGAACTCGTATATCGTCGCTCTTGCATTTCACGGTCGACTTTCATATCAAATGGAAAACTTTATAAATAAAAACATTTCTTGAAACAATGGAAATGTCGATTTGGAAATGAAAAACAATTGGCAATAGAATCATTTAAAATAGGGATACATAATAAATAGCGTGAATGAAGTAATCAGTGCGCCAAAATGAAAGTTTTTAAGAGTTCGATGGCTTCGTGCGTTATCGAAAAGTACCGTTCTAGGCAATTCCGTTATTTAATGAATATTAATGAAAATACGATGCAAAATTATGCCGAAAGAATATTAAACGCGATTGTATAATTTAAAACGAAATAGCAATTTCATCGAGACGTTGAAATCTTGAATTTCCCGCGTACCTATTTACGCGCCGGCGTACGAGACAGTCTCGTACACGCGTTTCCAACAAGGCGCAAGTTTTAACGTCGATTTCTTCACGGTCGTAGCGAGTGTTGTAGCATACAGTCAATGTAAATGGAGAATGTGTCCCAACTCTAAAGCCTTTACCTCCAGAAGGAGAAACTCACTTCCCATTTGAGAAACTCTCGTGGGTTGCACAAACACACCTCTCGCGTCAACGCCGCGAGCAAACACGGCGGTAATAACTTCTGCTACATCATACGTCCGTCTAGTCGCAATTTCCCTCGATAAATTTCCCCGATAATGATCGATCATCCGTGATAAACACTAGTCTATCCTAATAAAATCACGTACAGTACCGCGACAGGTCGACGAATTTGATTATCTCGATGTTGGTCTCGCCATTGAACCGACGTCCGTTTTGTTTAACGAACCGAACGACACGTCGAGAGGTACAAACGAACGAAAATGCGAGCGACTGGTTGTAACTCCCATACTCACTTGGACAGAACGTTGGGCGATTTGCCAGACTGAAAATCCGGTTTCCGCGTTATCAGTTCCAGTGACGAACAAGGTGTGCTTTACGCTCCAGATTTGATCGCCTAACGATCGATAGGGGGAATTTTTTTCTCAATGATCCGATTGATCTTCCCTTCAACACCAAATTGTCAAAGATTTCTTTAACAAAGCGCGCTCAAAGTCGTTAATAACAAATACCAGATGATGCAAGAAAGATTGTACATGTGCACCCGCCACGATGCTACTGGCTCGACTGATTCAACGAGCGCAGGCATGACGGTGAGCGAGCCAGGTCCCCCGAAGACCAGGCCAGGTTTACGTTTTACCTGATCCGGGGGAGCGAGCACGAGGAACAACTCGCCGAGAAAGAGTGAAACAAGGACGGAGATAGATATTCGTAGAGGGGAGGAGGGAGCGAACGAGAAACAGAAAGAGACAGAGAGAGAGAGAGAGAGAGAGAGAGGTTGAAGAGTGGGAGCAGCCAAACAAGTCGAAGACTGCGATTGGAGTGACGGAGACGAGAAGATAGCGCGGGTTTATACGTGATCGAGCCGAGTGTTCGAACGAAGAGCGAGAGAGACGTCAAGGTAGTACATCAGCGTTGCTTTGGGAGGGATAGGCGAGGTGGTACGAACGGCACAAGGTGTACGGTTCGGCGACTAGGCACATATACCTCCCATCCACATGAAAAAAAGGATATTCGGCTTTTCGAATTTGGCCATGTGTTTCCTTAAAGGATACATCCTTGCTAAATTAATTTATATTTTTTGTCCAAATTTAGGCAAAATACCGGTTTTATGTCGATAAAGAACCGATTCCCCATAACGCTGTCGTTATTAGCCAACGGCTCATAGCGTTCCATAAATTTTATCATCTCTGTTTACTCGGGGAGGCTCGCCTTTAAAGGATATTTTCACAGGACTCGTGATTCACGGTTTATTTCTCACTTGCCGAATGGAATAAAAAAACTCATTATTGTTGAGAAAATTGGCACGAACCTTCATTCAGGATCGAGGTCTTTTCTCTTGGGTCGTTATCGTACGATGCGCCAGTCTAATTTATTCCTCGGTTTTCTTCCAAGATGTTCGCTTTATCGAGCAAAGGATTTTTAATTCGTAGCTCTATTTTTCAAGAGGGACAATTATCAAGAGTAAAGCTACGCTGGCGCTGCTTTCCCTATAACCGCTATGTTAAATGAACCAAGTACGGGTTTGATTATCCGCGAAACGGTGCGGTAAAACTAGGTTTAAACTGAAAAGTCGTCGTTTAGGAACTCTTAACTTTCGTTCGATCGCGAATTCATCGAGCGATCTTCATTTCAATTTTAAAGCTATAAATAACGCAACGAAAGGAGAGAGTGAGAAGAAGGAATGAGTTAAAATCTTGTGCGTTGTGCGTGCCGACGTTGCCAAGTTGCCAGCAACGACGAATGCTGGTTACGAGCGCGTAAGTGCGTATCAAGTTTGCTGTACCTACACGAGAGACCATGACTATGTATGAGTCACACTACCTCGAGAAAAGGTGCAACACACTTTCATGAAGCGCACGATGAATCAGCCTGGGATGCGCTTCGTCGCTTCGGCAGAGAAAACACTCTTCTTTCTCCATAACGCCGACAAATTTCGCGAGATTGCAAAAATCGCTTCATTGCGATTCAACGCTAATTCAATAACAAACGGAACGCTTCTCGGAGGATTATAAATGCCTCATTTTCATTCTAATCGAACGTCGATCGGAACTGTTTATCTCGAATGCCAGATGAGAAATGCGGAAGCGAACGATCTCCAACACTGAGATCTTCAAGGTGAAGAATACCCGGAGGTTAAGAGCGATTCCTGAGCAGAATTATTAAAACTCGAAGGCTCCATTCTTCATTTTAATTAATTAATGTAAATAATTAAATCCACACATTGTTTAAAAATAATGAATTATTCTTTTTTATTTCATCCTCAATTTCACATAAATTGTTTTTAATCTATCGAAAGTATGATTGATTTTATAATTTGATCCGGTGGAGGTGCGATTCCATACACAAGCGTAAATGAAACGATAAAGGAACGAGAAGCGGACGCAAAAGCCGCGCTGTGCGCTGATTCATGGAGAGAAACTCGGTCGATCCTCTCCTTTGACCTGGCTTTATGGGCGAGCAGGGACAGCCGCGAGAGCTGCGCGACTTTCCTGGTTCCCTCTTTCTTGGCCGCTAAGTCACCTAGATGACTCACGGCGGCTACGGCGTTTAGGTTTACAGTGTACCAAACAAAAAGAAAGAAGGCAAGGAAGAAAGAAAGATGGAGACGTAGAGAAAGAAAGAGCGAGAGAGATACATATGGATGCTGGTCGGTTATCACGGCTATAGCTGACCACATACTCGTACACTGAGGAGGATGTTTCTCCGTAGGGTCAGTCTTGAGGCGCCTCCCTCGTTCCATAGTCTATATGGGACGAGGGAGGCTCTTCGTCTCTTTTCTTTCCTTTCTATCTTAGCACATTTCTTTAGCACAAGATTCTGTACTCGATACATCCACGGGGAGGATCGTCGGTTCGACGATGAAATTCGCGAGAATCGCGTCTGCGATGTCGCGAGACCACTCTTTAAGTCGGCTTTGAGGTCAGATGAAAGAAACTTTTTTGCTCAACGCGATTTATTTGTTTTGTTTATTTATCAGTTTTTTATCCCAATCCTATAGACCGCGTGTTCCTTTCATTTGCAAAAAAAAAACAATGTCTGGAAAGAAAATTATAATTTGGTTGGTGATTCGAATGGATTTAGGACACTTTGAATCGATACTTGTGATCAATTCACTCCGATAATTACGATAATTATCGTGTCGGAAGTTTAAGACAATCATTAAATTTGTATTTATGGATGAAAAATAAATCGAAAAGTAGATCGCCGTAAATCGATTCCGGCTCGAGAATCGCTGCCAACGTCGCAAAAAGGGAATTAAGCGGCGGATCGCGTGGAATATTCTCTTTGCTGTGCAACTATACGCCATTGCAGAGACAGAGAGAAAGTTTTGACGCCGTGTGGTGTCGCGCGCCCGCGTACAACGCCTCCTTAAACCCGGAATTGTTTTTTAAATTTGTTTTTTTTCTCCCTTTTTTCAACCATTTTTCCCTCTATTTCTCGCTCTCACTGTCTCTCTCTCTCTCCGGAGCTCCTTAGGCTGTAACAGAGCCTGTGCCTTTATGATTCCCGAGGGAGAGAACGCAAGATGTGGGTCAGTACTTACGGCACGAGGAGACTGCGCCGGCCCGATACATCGGTCGCCGGACTGCGCGACAGGACGAGACACCATGCGAAACGATCTCTCCCACTGATCACCACCCCGGGGCGAACGATGAGATTAGACATATAAATTGATAAATTTTACAGATAGGGAAGCATCGTGGAAATTCGACGCGTTTCTTCCACATAACTGTCCTATAAAAAGAAATATATATGTATATATATATCTATGTATATGTATATAATTATATGTATAATTGCACACGTCCAAGAGGCTCGAGCGAGTTGAGTCATCTGTTGCCAAGTATACGTATAGATGGTGAAAAGAATTTAAGCGCTAATTAGCCCCGGGCTTTGCAGTACAACGACCGAATGATTGCTCTGAAATCTTCTACAGCAGGCAGAATTTTATTTGACTACGTAGTAACGTGATTTCCCAGGTATACGAGGAAATGTTTGCGTAGGAAATGTTTTTTTTTCGATCACTCGTTGGTTCCAAATTATTGATATTTTTTTCCATCCACACATCTCATTTTCGCGCCATTATTATTTTCCGCTTATTACGAAGTTATCAAAGATTTTTCTAAAGAATGCAACGAATTTTGGCAATGGCTATGTGAAAACATTTCTTTTTTTACCCGAGGAGTTCTCTCCACGTGTGGAATAAAGAACGTTCCAAATTACAAGATATAGGATATAATGGCGATTGATATGCGTACGCGGCGGTATAAATATTCGAGAGAGAGGTATTTAGAGTTTAAATAGCGAGTGCACAAGCATAAGCGTGATTAACGAGGTCTAATTTGGGGTTGTGGCGTTGTGTTTGGTGGCCGTTGTTGTTGTTGTGCTAGGAGAGCGACGGAGGTTGCGAGGGTAGCGACGCCGAGATGATTGGTAATGGTCGGAGAGCAGGAGACAGGGATCGCGATACTGAGGATGAGGACGAAGGAAGGGAGGAGAGGAGCTCGGAGGGTGGAGGTGGTGGAGGTTTCGGTGGTTGGAGAAACCACCTACTCGGTGGTCTTACGCAGCGCGTCAAGTCCTGGTACTGGGGCGCCAGACCCCTCGTAAGTTTTGATTAACAAAAAGAAATAAACGGAATCAGAAAAAAAAACGAAAAACATTTTTAAAAAAACAGTATCGAATTCAAAACAGAGAAAATCCGCACCCCATTTTTTGATTCACCATCCTCCGACAGTGACGTCTTTTTTCGCAAAGAAATTGAAAAAAAAACACACACACACACACAATTATTATCTCGGACAAATTTCGACACTAAAACGGACTGACGCAGTATTCTTTTTTCTACGTTTTTTATTCCACTGAATGACAGTCGATTGTTCGCTCCTGCGAAAGAATTGTTATATTCGTTGTACGTTTAATCGATGACGACCTTTATCGATAAAACCGTTTTGGCATGAAATTTCACTAATTTACACATAGAATGTGTATCAACGTTTCACCGCAAGAGTTCGAAAAAAAAACAACATCTATCAATCTCTCGTTGGATTTACGTACGTTATTTTTGCTCTAGAGATAGAACAGAGAATAGTCGATAGACGTGTGTTTTGTACGTGTTTTTACTTAGATGTCTTGCACCATGCTCTCTCCTATTTTTACATTGTGGTATATATATGTATAATATATATATATACTACTACCATATACATATATATATATACATATTCTTTACTCTTCAAGCACGATAAACTAGATGTCTTGGCATGCACGAATATCACAACTCACATCGACAATAGGATCAAAGAACAAAATCAAAGATTAAAAAAGAAGCGAATTTTTCCAAATTTTTTCTAATGAAAAAAAGAAAAGAATCTTGAGATGTAACATCTTTTTCGTAGACACGCAATTGAGTTGGCGTGAAGAAAGTAATTTTCTCGTGTCTACCGAGACGAAACGGTGATGAAAAAAAAGAAAAAAACAAGCAAAAAAAAAACAAAAATAACGAGATAAGCGGAAGTGAACATCCCGAATCCGGGAGAGATTAAGAGGATAATATGTATGTGTTCTCCATTGTGTACAAGATAATAACACGAAACTCGGCAAACTCCCAAAGGGGGGATTCACCAATTTATTACTTTCACCTCTTTCGACGCGATGTATATATATATCACCAACCTTATATATATCTCTGTATGGTATGCGTGCGTCACGGAGAGCTCACGAAATTTACTGAAAGAGCATTTCGAGACCGAAGAAAGTTCACATCACTCGTCCGTGCTCGGCGAATATAAAAAAGCGAGCATCGTGCAAAAAAATCGATCGGTTTTATTTCTATAATAAACTAGATAACTGACCGAACGACCTATACCTCTGCTTAATAGATGAATATGTCTTGTTTATATATATATACTAATAATAATAATAATAATAATAATAACGCGACACCACCACTCTCCGAGCACCACCAACACCCTACCACAGGCAGCCTATCAGCAAAGCATGCCTTATTATTATTATTATCATCATCATGATTTTTATTATTATTGTATATCTAATATACATATAAATATATCTCTCGTATAAAAAAATACTTTTTTAATATTACGAATGCGAGAAGCGTTTCGCTGATTACAAACAAAAAAAAAGCAAAACGATAATAACCAATGGCACAAATTCGGGTGCACTCTATGGCACGCAAAACAATATTCATTCTCACCAGCCCGTCCTAATTGCATCTCGATAGGATAAATTGAATTATCGTTCGATCAGGAACTGGCGCACAAGCTATCGCGAAGCTTCGACATGCAGGAGGCCCAGTTGCTCGAGGAAGGAGGTGCCGGAAGTGGCTCGACCGGAACAGCGGGAACAGGTGGACCACCTAGACGGCATCACAGTGCTCAACGCCTCGCGAGAAGCGAAATATCGGAAAGACGGGAGGAGGACGGTGCTCTCGTTGTACCGGATCATCATGGCAATCTGAGGATTACGGTGAAGAAAACCAAGTCGATTCTCGGTATCGCCATTGAGGGCGGAGCCAACACGAAGCATCCTTTGCCAAGGATCATCAATATACATGTGCGTATTTATAAATTGAGAATATTCGATAATTGTAACCAGATCTTTTCGCAGCCAAAAAATAATTTAAGAAAATGAATTATCGTTCAAGGTTTAGCGTTGAAAATTTTATAATTAATATATTTAATTGAATTTTACTGGGTGAAAAAAAATCAAGGATTCATCCACTTGAGAAAGTATTACCGTTTGCATGAAACATAAATTTCCTTTGAGTTGTTTTAATAAAATTGATTGATTACAAAATATGATATTATCGCTATATATACGATAATTCTTATCGCATCTAATCATTGCCTGCGGGTGGAATTCGATATATTTAATTGCGAATTTATGAACCGTGAAATTGTTTTGTGCGCAGGACAATGGCGCAGCCTTTGAAGCCGGCGGTCTCGAGGTCGGTCAGCTCATACTCGAGGTGGACGGTCACAAGGTCGAAGGTTGATATTTTTGTGTTCCTCGTCCAATTAAATTACAATTAATAAATTTAAAAAAAAAGTAAAACAATTCACGAATTTCTATCGACAGGCCTTCATCATCAAGAAGTCGCTCGCCTGATTGCCGAATCGTTCGCTCGTCGGGATCGCAACGAGATCGAGTTCCTCGTCGTCGAGGCTAAGAAGAGTAACCTCGAGCCAAAGCCAACGGCGTTAATATTTCTGGAAGCGTAGCATGAATCTCCCACCTCCGAGGCTGAACCACCTTAGCCCGCGCTGGAACGCTCGTCGTCATGACACTCGCGGGTACCCTGGAGATATTGGAGCTCTAGCACGAGGCGTCCTCTTCAAGTCACCGAGGAGGAGAACGAGGAGGACTTGGAGAAGGAGGCCCAAGAGGCTGCGAGGCTCGAACGTGATAGGAGACAAGCTTCGCCATAAATTTCGAGAACGAACCAAACAATTTTTCAACAAAAAAAAAACAAAATGGCAAAGCGCGTACGTGCAACGTTCGACGCAAAGAAGAAACTGTCCGCACGTGCGATGAGTTGAGATTCATGGTGACCCGTCGAGAGCGAGCGTTTCTCTCCCAACAAATCTCTAATATTGGCCCCGGTGGTGGAACTTCTTTTTTTTTAAATCGCAAATGCGTAAAAACGATACTATTTGGATTATATGTACAGTATATAATAATAATAATAATATCCGTACTATATCTAGCGAAGAGGCGATGCTATATAGTAATATATATCGTTAAAACCGGCTTAACGGCTGATGAACCTTTAATAACGCTGCCGAGCATTAATTACGTAATTAAGGCGTACGAAAGGGAGGAGAAAAGAGGACGACGACAAAAAACTTGCAGCACACCGCGCGACATGCTGATCGTGGAAACGAACTTGGTACGCAGCAACTTCGTCGTTTCGCTTGTGAAATACGTACCTACAGTGCTACGTAGAAGATCCTTTTTAATACCGAGATGCGTACGCAAACTCACTTTACCTCGTTCGTTCACTCTCTCTCTCTCTCTCTCTCACTCTTTCTATATATATATTTCTATATATATATATATCGACGAAGAGCTCGAATCGACCGTTCGTATCGTCTACGAACGACCGAGAGAGGTAAAAAAAGATGGTGCAGTGAAATGCTCGCCAATCTCAGCCGGTTTGAACGTCAATTACCTCTCGTCGAGAAAAAAAGAAAGGAAAATCGTTTGACGAGGGCGCGAGTGCAACGAGAATAGTGAGAGGTAATACACGAGGGACCTGATACGAGAAAGAAGAGTCGGAAATGAAAATAGAGTGAAAAATCGAGTCACTTCTCGTTACTTTGAAATTGATTATATGCTTCTTCGTCCTCTGCTTTATTTAACATCAATTATTTTGATCGATTAATCAATAACCCGATGCACGTTTCGTATTTTCGTACGTATAAATAATGTTTTTCTACAAAGTGAAAAAGTCTACGAGTGACATTTTTTTGCAGCTTTCCGTTCGTTCGAGGGTCGCTTTTTTTTCGTCGCGTAATTTTATAATTTAAAAAAACATGATTATTTTATTTTCAACGAAAACTGTAGAGGCTACAGTCGCGAGCAGTTGACAAGTGGGGTCTGTGTTAAATAATTGATGTTGAATTTTAACGGTGAAATAAATATACAACACGAGTGCCATGTCGAAGTAACGCTAAGTGCCTAAAGAGTACGATGACGAATGAACGACCGAATAAATGCGCGAGTAACAAAAATTTCGGCAAAACTACATCAGGTCGCGTCTCGTTGCCTCGTTTTTAGTCGACTCTGTTGAAAAACATTTGCGCGCACTCCGTGCCAAAAGAAATCTAAAAGTGATCACTTTTTATCGATCACTAATTGAGATCTTCGCAAGATGTCTCGAGGGCCCGAAAAGATCGTAAAAAAACAAATAATTAAGAACGTCTTGCGTCGATAAATAAAAATACGCAAATTCACGAAAAACGCGTCTATGACACACGACACTGTTGACTAATGAATTTATCAAAGTCTGGTGATACGAGCGAGACTCGAATCCAAGAGTACCCTAGACTTATTACGGCAATTGTTGAGGCTTAAAGAATCTATGTACATGTATATACACAAACGCAACGTTACGAGACAATGGGAGAATAAGTACGATGACAAAGAAAAAATGAAGAAACAACTTAAAAATATTCTACGAGAATGAACAACATTGATTGTACGATATTTTGAAAAGTTACGCTTAGTAATATATTGCATATATGTATTATATACAATAACGTAATGTTACGTAGGATTAACGAAGCTCCGACCGATGGAAGATCGGACCGAACGTGAACGAGTGTGTTCCGCGCGAAAGACAATTTTTTAACCCTCGAACTAATTAATGAAATTTCATTTGTTAATTTTAATAATTTAAGAAAAGTCTCGACACTGTCTTGACGAAACTTCGAGCTCGAAAAAACGCTGTCTCACGCTCGTTCGTACGTTCAAATATTATATTATTGTATATATATATATATATAGAGGTTACGCGCGCTAACAACGTTAAAGCCGGAGCGCGATAGAGTACGGGCAACGGTACCGAGCACTACTTTTGGCCTCGGGTCTTGGGGCTGGGTGCGCGGAGTTCGTGAAAACCGGGCTACGAGCTGTGAGACGAATTGAAAATCACTAACGACAGAAAAAACGAAAAATAAACAATTTATACACACATAGCCGCACGCACGCACGAAAGCCAACGAGGCCGTACAAAGTGACGAGAGGGAGAGAGAAGGAGCCGAAGAGGTCGAACGAGTACGCGAGAGAGCGTCACTTAGCGTGTACGTATTAATTAAAAGAGTCCGTAAATAAGACGAGTAATGTGCCAAAGTAGACGATAATGCGAAGCGTCAAACAGAAGAAAAAAAACATCACCCAACGTGCGACCTGTATACTATATATACATATGTATATATACAGGGCGATTTTCCTAAGGTATAGCACCATTTATTCTGGGGTAGATGGGACCATTACAAACAAAAGTTGCAAATAAACATTAGGGATATTTTTTATAGTTTACGAGATATCAATTTTTGAAGTTTGTCCAATCAGATCGCGCTGAGAAGCGTTGGAGCCGCCCACTCTCCGCCCTAGCCGTAGATATAGCACAGTTTAGAGCGTTACATTTGGGATCGCAAAATTCAGAGCAGTCAATTATTATTATTTTATTACGCAGTCATTTTTATTTGGCGCGCTCGGCAAAATTCAGAGCAGTCAATGCCCGATAAATAAAAATGACTGCGGAATAAAATAATAATAATTGACTGCTCTGAATTTTGCAATCCCAAATGTAACGCCCTAAACTGTGCTATATCTACGGCTAGGGCGGAGGGCGGAGAGTGGGCGGCTCCAACGCTTCTCGGCGCGCTCTGATTCGATCAACTTTAAATATTCATATCTCGTAAACTATTAAAAATATCCCTAATGTTTATTTGCAACTTTTGTTTGTAATGGTCCCATCTACCCCAGAATAAACGGTGCTATACCTTAGGAAAATCGCCCTGTAGAAATTTGGGGGGAAATGGAGCTGTGCGATTTGTAGGCTTTTGAAGGGAAGATCTCGAGCGAAAAGATTTTGCAATTTCAAGATGAAAAGGACGATAGAAAGGTGAGAATGTATCGATCGAGAAATAAATATGAATATGAAAACAAAATGAAAAAAAAACGAGAAATAATATTAGGAAATCGAACTGTGAAAAGACGTACAAGAATCGTGAGTTTGGGTGGCTTATTTTTCTTTCGAGCTATAATTCATGTTGTACTATTAATAAATTGATATTTTAATTTTTTAGGAAGAGTAATGAGAAAATGGAAATTATTATTATTTTTTTCGTTGGTGCTAGAAAAAAGTTTGTTGTGAAAGCTGATGCGATACGAAATTAGCCAATGGAACACGATTGGCCGTTAGGTGAATGCAAATTGAGGCAATCCACTCGTCTGATATCGCTCGACGACGAATTGGTGCATACGCACGTAGGTAGCGTTTTTTTATTCTCTCGCCTGATTTTCATATTTCACGCCACACGCACAGTAAATTTTATCGCGAGAGAGCCAATCCGTTGTTTTTCTTTTTTCATAAATAATTTCTCGAAATAAATATGAATTATAAAAATATTAGAAAAACGTGAGAATCTGAGAAACCCAGACAGCGAGGGACACACATACACACACACACACACGCGCGCATCCTCAAACAAACAACAGACTAACGCGAAACAAATATGAAACCGATGAAAGCAGAAATAAGATGAGGGAGATACAAAGGAATATTTTTGTAAGCGGCTTTCGAAACGCGCAGTCCGAATGGCCAGATATTTCAGCTGACATATCCGACAATGCCTTACCGCTTTGTGTGTTGAATTATTAATGAACAAGCAAATAAACAAACAAAAAATGATGAAAACAAGAAAAAGATATAATAAATGAACGGATGAAAACAAATGAATAAATAAAGATAAACGACATGTTTCCTCGGCATGTTCCTGAAACGTTTATATGTTAATGTAAATGCTCCCACGAGATTTCAACGAGAGTGTTGAGAAGAACGGTGGACCACCCGTCGACCCTGCGAACCCCTGATTAATGTTGATTGAGAATCAATTTTCAAGCGATTAAAAAGAAGCCCATACGAACGAAACAGCGTTGTAGCGAGAGATTTTTGTAGGCAGATAGTCGAGATTAGAAATGTGTACGTGTATTTCGGAACATTCGGAAAATGTAGACGATACTTATTCCCCAAAAAATGTTAAACTCAAAGTCATTAGATTTGTACATTTGAATTTTCCACATGAACGGATCAAATTTTTGTTTCTAATTGTAAAATAATTTTACATTCGTCGACTTTAATTTATATCTAATTTGATCACGTACTCTAGGCATTAATCGTGTTATTTGCTCTTGAAATATATGTTCGATTTGGATAAATATACCTATTGAATAGAAAAATTGCTTAGTATCGAACAAGAATACATCGTACAAATTAAACGAAAAGATATTTAAAATAAACATTTTCCCAATATAAATCGGCCAATTTCGAATAATGAGGATTAATCCTAAGCGATTAGAATTCGAATAAATCAGATTTTTTTCTTACCATAGCAGACCGCAGAGTCGCGAGTTACGTAAAATCTTTAGGGAAAGACGACGACGAATGAAAATATATAGCGATGGTGCGTAATACTCTATATAGTATAATAGCAAAGTCTTTATTTTTTCAAACAGAGAGAACTTTCGCCCCTCACCCCGCCTTCATCTCCCTCGTACCGCCCGCCATCCCGCACGATAGACCGCGTGTGTGTTAATCTTTCTATGTATAATCTCGCCTTCATTCACGCCTCGTATAAAATTTAAGGGAAGAAATTTGAAATATAACGTTACAAAAATTACTCAGAGTGTATAATAACGGAAAGAAAAAGAAAACAAAAGAAAACAAAACTTATCCAACGATTCGTAGATGCGTCGCCATTTTTGGTGAAACTATAGGCAATCGTGTACTTTTAACGAATGAATGTTGATATTATTATTGTTATTATTATTATTATTATTATCGTGCGATGTGAACGAATGAACTAACAACAATCTGCCTGGCTGCCTTCTTCCCAGTCAACAAATACAACAATACAGACGCGATTGCACATACGTCGATACTGTACTGCATAATCGTTTACACAGTCACATAGAGGTACACACGTACATACACACACACACACACACACACACACATAAACAAAATACAATTCCTGTGCGATATTCGCAAGCGCTGATGTTCGACTATTGAAATGTATCGCATCGAAAAACTGATTTATGATGGAAAATGGACAATTTAACGCAGGAGTGAAGAAAATAAAAAATAAAAATAAAAGCCTGGGCGAGAGAGAGAGAGAGGGAGAGAGTGAGAGAGAAATTCATGAGACGAAAGAATAGGTCGTAATTGTAATAATGTTATTACTGTATATAATATATATATACACATAGTATATTGCGCTCGTTCATACTCATTATTGTTTTTTCATAAATTTATAGAATTGTTTATTCATTTTGATCGTTATACTTTGAGCGTTTAACGCGCAGAGAGAATTAAGGGCATGGGATTCATTATTATAATATTATTACCACAGATGAATTAAAAATCATGAATAAAAGTTCATACTATTAGAATAATGTGGTGCAGGCGAGGATTATTATTATTATTGTAATTAAATAAAGATGTTCAGCATTGAGCGGGGCGGTTTAAACGATTTATTAGATCGATTGTCTTTTCGATGACGTTTGGTTCGAAGTAGAACGGGGCATCTGCAATCGGGGGCCAGTTAGTTCGTTTAACTGCCACATATGGATTACAGGGAGCGCCAGTATACGGGAACTCTGCTCTACCTGAGCCGGTAATACTAATAGTTTGCCAGATAGAAAATCAAAACTGTGAAACAGGACGTGGTGTCTGACGGATGAAATTTTTTCCCCATTTTATTTATGAATCGCGTGGCATCTCGTCTAATAATTGAAAATAAAGAATTAATTTTCAATCTTTAATTACATGGTGAAATTCTTATGTTCGAATCGTCGCGATCATCGTATTTTTAATTGTATACAACAATATCGACGTTTCGAAATAAAAATTCAATAAAAACGCTTGTTGCGCCATTTAATCGCGGGCCGCCAATGAGCAATTGAATCTACGATGGTGCATCGTTAGTTCCAGCAGGAAGAGAAGAAGCCGAAAGTCTCTCATTGATTAAAATCGCGATTAAAATCGTAAGCTACGCATTCGTCTATTTAATGATCAACTTATATATACGTGAACTATCTATAAACCCATCGCGTTCCTTTTTCATCACTCAATCTCATGGTGATTTATCAAATTTCATCGGACAAATGAAGGAAAACGTTTTCTCGTTTACTTTGGACAGCCAAAAGGTTGTTTTAGCGATTCTGGCTGGCATGAGAGGAAGTGAAATCCTCTTGAGAAACGTTCTATCGGTTGAAAATCAATCATTCTTATCTAAAAATATATTGATGTATACAAAAGAGAGAGAAAGAGAGAGAGAGAGAGAGACCCAGGGGCTGAATTAATAGAAACACGAAAATTGAGAGAGGCCAGAAATCGTCGTACGTGGGTGGACTCGTGTGTACCTAGATTCTAGCATAAATGCTGTTTGGCTCCTCGAGTCTCTCGAGCCACCGTATGAAGAGCCGGGGAATTACGTAAGCCGCAAACGAACAGAAAGAGCAAAAGCCACCCCCCGTCGTCCAAACGTACGCAATCGCACGAGCAACCGTGCGTAATCGCATTAAGTAGCGTGCCAAAGGTTGGTGCTGGTTTCTTTCTTTTTTGTCTTCGTTTTGTTCTTGAACCGCTATTGCTCGTATTTATATCCCGGCGAGAGATAGGTCGGACACATAATCCGTGACCGCAGGGCCAACCACGTTCCCACACAGCTCGATCAAGTTTGCGATTTTAGTTGCCTCTCGTATTATGTGGAACATAGAAAACGAATTCACCAATCACAAGCGAACTATATTAATAAGTATAAAGGCTCGGACTTTGTTTACTTTTGAGAAAAACAAAAAGATAAAAAGAACCTACTCTAACACAAATATTTCTATAAAAATGTGAAGAAAAAAACCGTTTCGAATACTCGATATATACCGTCAACCGAAAGCATTAGACTGGATGAAAATTGGGTGTAAGCTGTAAATTTCGCAACTATTTATGTTCAAGGCGAATCTATTATCGAATCTGCGCAGTTTCAACCCAAAATAATGATTTTCCCAGTTAAGGTCGATAAATCCTGAAAAATCGGAAATAAAACTGCGATTTTCTTGTTGGGTGGGAAATTTACGATCGACATAGGCTCTTAGAGTCTATGGGAGACGATTAAAATTCGTTTAATTCGACGATTAAAATTGACTTTTCGCGATGCTACATCTCCGTTCTCGTTCGTCTGACAGAAATTGAGTCCAGGAACATCCGGATAGCTTAATTTTTGTGGCCGTGGCGAAATATTATTTCCGTTGTTCGGAAAAAATAGCTCCATGGGGGGGAAAACAATTTTTTACTCAAAAATGATTCCAAAATCGTCTTATTTCATCGGAAACTTCTCGCTGATCAAGATTATAAAGTTATTGTGCGCGATATTTCAAAAATTCTAGGGAAAAAAGGCAAATAACCCAAAATAACGATTAACCGAGCGTTGTTGATTTTCTCCCTAATTCCCGATAAAAATGAAACGTTTAACCAAAATTCGAACAATTGGGAGGTTAACGAGGCGTAAAGTAGACCGTATGTCGTTTGGTCAGCCGGCTTCGTGTTTTATCGATATGGAGCCCGGCTGGGGTGTTTTTTTCTCAAGAGCCCTCCAGGTGGATCTCGTACAGACAGGATAAGAGCACGTGGCTTTCTATTATGCTCTCTTGATCATCAGGATGTAGTCTTATGTGGCCGTAGAGTTTTTTTCTTCATACATAAATACATCTATATATATATATACATGAATCTTCGAGGTTGCAAGAAAGAAAGTGGAGCTGACGAGCCCCGAAGCAGGGACAGGAGGGGCGGCTTATAGGACGAGAAATTTTATAGTACGTATATACATATCTAAAGTACAGGAGACGTCGCGGAGTACCGCATACTTCCTGCACGGGCGCAGATGCGCTTGTATCGCACGTGCTGCCTGAATAGGGCCGTAGATTCGTTCTTCCTTCTCTCTGTCTCTCTCTCTCTCTCTCTCTCTCTCTCTCTCTCTCTCTCTCTATCTATCTCTCTCTCATCGGTGCGTCAGTATGAGAGAACGACGTCACGGACGAACGACCATCTCTAGGATGGTATATATGGGAAATGGGCGCGTAGAAAAAGTATGTGTCCGAATTGTGAAGATGAAAAGAGAGAAAAGCATGATCAAAATGGACAATGCGCGGTCAGCCGGAATTCGGTAACAATACTCTTTCAACGCCGATCGAGGGTCGTGGATCGTGACACGAAGAATGCTTCGTCTATGTCCCGCACGAGGTATAGACGTAGAAACGTCGAGGCGATATTCAGTATGAATGGAAGAAAGAGATTCGTGGCGCGAGATCAATTTTAAATCGTGAAAGCGCAGTTATACAACAATTTCACATGTATACAAAATTTTGGATAAAACATAGATGCAAGTTTGTAATTCTTCATGGAATTCAAATAATACGAGAATCAAAAGCGTCGATACGTATTATAATGAATTTATCTAGAGAAACAACTAGATAATTGTGTTTTCATTCAAGATTGGAACCAACGATAAGAAAATTATCTCGCCAAGGTTTAATATAATTTTAATCATCGTCAACTTAGTCTAGACCGCCTATTATATAATGCGCGTTAACGATATCTCATCAAAGAACGGGTTTGACCCCGAGTGACCGAGAACTATCGTTGCTGTCGCATCGTTCACCCGGAAGAGTCCTCCGGCGTTCCGTCACGAGGACTCTTCCGGAAGAACGATCGCGTATCGTCGACGCGTGCTATCGGACGTTGATGCGGGGGTGCAGTGCGAGAGGAGGCGAAGGGAGACGAGAAGAAAGAGAGAGGGAGACGGAGAAAACGCTTCAGGCCATGTCTATACCACCGAGGGTTCAAATATAAAGGATATAGGGATAGAAGGGTGTATGCCTGCATGCCAGAAACAGGGAATAAAGGATGCGGAAGCCACTGCATCAGACCGCTCGTATACATCCGAACGCATATTATTTTTATCGTCGTAAATAGCGTCGCTCGGAGGAATGAGAACTTTTGTGCGAATTATAAAAGACTTCGTCGCAAAAGATATAAGTGTTTTTTTTTTAGTATAAAATCGTGATCTAATTATAATTTTTATAATCTACGGGTCAATAAATTTCTCGAATTAAACGTATTTTTGTAAATGTCATCACTATAACTATAATTTTTGTTTCGAATCATTCAACTATGGGAAAATCTACCAAACGAGACATATATGTTATTGGCGATAAAATCAAATAATGCAATTTTCATATAAATTTTCTCCTATAGTCCGTGATTTTCGATCGTACGAATCAACCTATCCCAAGGTCCGGGAGGGGGGGGCGAGTCGACGCCATCAGAACGCTTTTCGTTCCCCTTCCGTGGCGAATCTGGACTCCTTGGCTGAGCCAACTGTGCCCCTCGTGCACGAAACAACCCCTAACGCACGAGGGGTCCCTTTTTCCTGTATATGTACATTCTCGCTTCCCCCCTTCTGTTGCCAGAGTCCCTCGAAGCCGTAAAACTCATCGGAGCACGTGGACAAGCGGGTAGCATAGACTCGGCAGTTTAGCCACGAGTTTTTGCCGGGAGAAAGAACGCCCGTGCGTACGTATAATAGTATACATATATACATAGACACACACACACACACGCATATATATATATATATATATAGCTACTACCGCGCGTATAACAGTGTCGAGAGACTTAAGGCTACCAGGGATACGAGAGTGTGAACCGGCACGACGGGCACAACGCTTCGTACGGGCGCCACGATCGCGTGTGTTTTACTCCATCGCACCATCGCACTCTGACAGCCCCCGCGAGGGACTTTATACCCGAATCGGGAATGACAAGTTGTACAGTTTTTTTTTCGATTACCGCATGAAATCACGATTACCTGTTCTATTTGAAGAAAAAAATCATAATTTTTCGAAATAATCCGCGACGTTTAATAAAATAATTAACGCGAATGATAGATCGAAGAATTATTTTGGTGATACGTGTCCGGGGGTGAATTTTTGTTTTCCGTTATCGACGTACGATTGTCGATGGAACGTGTGTCTTTGTGAAGCGGGCGAATTCTTGCATTTTTTTCGTGCTAATGGGACGATCACGCGAGTGATGGAAAAGCATTGAGTGACCATTTTTTTTTATTCTCGTCGGAGAAAATTATATATTCGTGGCCAGGATTTTCCACGAGTTGAATAATACATACGAGGTCGTGCTCGGGTCGAACGAGAAAGGATCGATGATCGATCGAGCGGAAAATCTCGCGCCAATGACGACGGGACAACCCTTGTCGACTCGTACAACTTTTCTCTCTCCGCAGCCGCAGAAGTTCACGGAAGCTCGGCGACACGAGAGTCTCGTCGATGAAGCCCGCAATTCTTATGCATGCGCGTGTACTCGGCTATAAATCGTACGGAAATCCATCGTGAAATCTACGAATGATCGAGGACGAAAAATCCAGAAGGGAACGTGACAAAAATCGAACGGTTAGAAAAACATTGCTCCATATCGAACGTTCGATATATAAGAAAGTATATAAAATCGGATTTTATTACCGCGAATAAGAGCTCGGAGAGATCCAGAAATAGAATTTCACTGTTTTAAACGTCCGAGACCTTGGAATTTTCGAGAGTTTATCTACGAACGCACACTTTTGTTTTCATCTTCACTGTATGGTACAAGGAGAACGGAAGACTGCGAGCTATTTAATTCTTGCAGAAACAAACGTCGTCTGAAAATCTCCAGATTTCCTCCGAGAATTCCTCCAACGTCAGTCATAAAATAAAGAAAAAGAAAAAACAAAACGGAAAATCATGCATTGTAGACTTGCCGAGATCGAGAGCCAGCTGGCTGATCGCCATCAATCTGTCTGTCCCTCGGAGTGGTCCATTGTATAGCGAAGATGATGCGCGAGAGTTTTCTTTCGACATACACCAATTTTCGTCAGATTTTCTCCATCTGGGATTTAATATTTGTTTTTTAAATATTTTATTTCTATTCGTCCATCGCGATATTTCCTATTTCATTGCACGACTATAAGCGAGGCTGGAAAAGTAAAAATGATCATCGAGGCCTCTTCCCTGGCAGTCTGCGATCGTTTTCGAGTGTGATCGATACGGAAAAATGGTGATAAAAGAGAACGGAGCTTGAGAACGTTAGAAAGATCGAATCATTTCTACCTACGAGAGAATTCCACTTGGAAATCACGTATAAGCGTATAGAAATGTCTATATAATGAATACGGTATAGGCCACTCGAATAGGCCGTCTGTCCGTTGATATCGGTGCACTCGAGACCCCCAAGGAAGATATGTTACAGAGCGTATCCTCGAGAAGGCTGGACCGCTCGTTGCGACCCGGGAGTTAATTTTAAAGTGAAAGAAAACGGAATATCGATACGCGTGTGGTGTAAAAGACCAGCAAGATGCAAGGAAAACTTTCGAGATCCGCCAAAGACTACGTTGAAGAAGATTGAAAAATTCTTTAGTTTGTTCATTGATTTTAACGATTCGCCGATGAGATTATTTAATTATTTATACACGAGTTTCCAGTGAAAATCCTGATGAACGTCAAGTTCAAAAGAAAGTGGGAGAAATCTGGAGCGAACTGTCAAGGTCTCTTGAAGTGTAGCCTGAAGATCGTTGATCAAGACCTGTAATCCTTGTTGAATCGCTCAGTTAAATGTGCAAAGAACTCGACGAGCGAAGAAAGGAAGAATTGCAGCGAGAATTTGTATCGTTCCTCGAAGAGTACTCTTGAACGAAAACCGTTTTTACGCCACGGAAAATGCAAAAGTAGGTACTTGGAGGACAAAAGGAAGAAAGAAGAGGTTTAGGGGCAAAAAGAAATCCTCAAGTGAGCTCACGGACCACTGTAATGGTCAGACATGGCGCTTCGTGCGTGCCTAGCGGCAGTCTGCTGGTTCCTAGTTCTCACCACCAGATGGACTCCGGCGTCCTCTCTCGGGAAAACGATAAAAACTGTCAAATTACCTGGTGGACACATGGAGATCGTACAGGAAGTAGCCTGCTCCGATTCGTTGCTACGACTAACTTGTCGTTCGCTTCGAGCTTTTGTGTTCGTTCTCGAAGCGGAATATCACTCGGAGGATACGCAGGCGTGCGGCTACGATCTCGCCAAAGTTCGTTCGAGATTCGAAGCTTTGCGACGTGTGACCGCGAGAAGAAAAAAGTCACGGGACGAAGCGAAAGTCGTACTGCGAGGAAATTATCTCGATGACGACGAGGAAGAGGACACGACGAGAATCGATCTTAGAACGTCGTTCAACAAAAGGTAACGCATAGATTTTTCTTTCTTCTTCGAGGATACGAACTCTTGCTCGTAGTTCTTGATAAAGGCGAATGGGAAGAAGCGGGAAAACAATATCGGGGTAACGCGAGTACCTAACCAGGAAGCATATTCGTTCAGGCACGAGACTCTTCTGGGTTATCTTTGCAAAATGCAACGACGATATATCGTATTACCACGGATATAAGGTACGGTTAAGAGCCACGCGTAAACCACAAAGCTGTCGAGAACGAAATTTATTACATCAACTGGGTTGCACGATTGTCGCGTCGGTAAATTGTAAGAAATAAATTTATACAAAAGTGATAAATAAAGTTCTTTCATCAAATTTAAATGGCGATGCCACGCGAAGACTGAGGAAACGCGATATGTAGAATTAGAATGCAGGGACCCTCGTCTGCCACACGAGGACGATGAAAAAGGGGTGAATCGACCCCTGGCTCGGAGCGATTGAATCGCGAACCCCAAAAAAGCCCTGACTGCTTTATAAGGTTGCGAACTGGCAGCGAACTCACGGAGACGCGAATCCAGTAATTGCGTTTGATTCGAAATATATTTTTTGACACTCTCTCCCTTCAATCTCAACCCCTTCCACCCAAACCGAAAATCCGAACCCTCTTACCCACTCCCCTGTAAGCACTCGTCATTACGAGCGAGGCAAATACTCCCGAGGTACATGATGACAAAACGAGCGAATCGTTTGCATCGTACAAGGCTCTTAATTAAAAATCGTAAAGTAATTAAAATTAATTTCTCAGAAATGTCGAACGAGAGGGAATAAACGTGGAAATTTGTCTTCCATTGGATTAATTAATTAATTAGATTATGTCGTTAATATCATTTAAAAAATTCCAGTATGCGCTTGATATCATTAACCGTCTAATTATTAATTTATTTTCATTTCAAAGGTGCTCGGGCCAACACCATTGCCGGATCAACATAGCCGAGAACCATCCCGGTGCAGCGAGGTGGAATCCAGCCACTCTGCATCTCAAATATGCTTGCATACCCGGTACAGTACCTAACGTGACATATCGCTCCAACACATATCAAACATTCGTATATTCGGTCGACACCGTATTTTTTTGACGTTGATTCTCAGTTGAAACGACTGCCCAGCGGGCAATCGATGGTATCCGATATCACCCACCATTGTCCTGTTGTACACACAGAGGCACGCGAATATATATATATATATATATTACTGAATTTATTCAGTGTGTAGTTCTGTCGAACATGTAACGTGTCAGGAGGACCACACGTGCGTGATCTTTTCCCTCGATCAAACGGAAATGGCACAGAGATTCGAATCTCATTCTCTATCGCATGAACAGCTGTGAATTTTGCGACTAACATAAATACATGGTTACATCGATGTGCCTGTGTATATATGTGTCGTGCAACAGAAACCCCTAATGTGTGGTGAACACCCCATCCCGTGGGATTACGTATTTGTTACGCTCGCAACGCCAACGTTCTCATCCCGATGCCACGCACGACTATAATTTCGTACCAAAAAATACATTTCCGTACAAACTACCCCCCGCCTATACACGCTTCGAATCTATTATACTATGTCGAATTCGAACCCGACGAGCTCTTACAATCGGTCACGAGTCCTAAATCTTCCGCATCCTTGATGGCTCGCATCACAGACTTTTTTTGTTCACTTTTAAAGTAGTCCTATCGAGGGTGGGGGAATTAAAATTTTATTCCCGTTTTTTCTCAAATTCCAAGTGGACTGAGCGTTTAAATGCATTTAGAAACGTTGTTGCAAATCGACTAAAGAACAACGTACTCAAAATTCAAATTGATCCTACGTAAAGTTCACTTGTTATATAATAAATGAAATCATAAAATTTCTTTTCCATAAGATTGTTATAAAAAACTACTTGAAGCTTCTTTGATGTCATATAAAAATGTGTTTAAAATCGACCAAAAAATCGAGATACTCGTTGTATAATGTTGCGATATTCAACACGAGCTCTTATGGGAGCTTACGAAAAATGACGTTTTTCAATAATAAATATCTCGATTTTTGAGTCCATAAAGCTCCCTAAAATTTTACACACATGTGCATATGACATCAAAGAACGCTTCTGCAAATTTGCAGTGAAATCTAATGGAAACGCTGTAACGATAGAACTACCTTAAAGTAAAAGTGGCTTCGCGAATTTGTCATCAATAACTGTATGACGTTGGCGAATTTGAGAATAACCGAGATGGCCTTCGGGAAACTCTTCAATTTCACTCGTTTTAATTTATACATATAGATAGACTTTCATTGAGTGAACGTCAGTGCTATACCGATGTATCTCGAGTTGATTCGAGCTTATATATAACCTTGTTCGGCTCGCTGGCTCTCCGGTGTCGAACTGGAACAAGGACACGAATCTCATACCCTTTATCACTCCCCTTCTCTTGTTCTATTCAACCCTATAATATACGAATTTCCATGGATAGATAGTCGAGTCACGGCGAAACACTGCGTACCTATCTTCGTTACAGAACGTTGCTCACACCTGACGATCGATGGTTTTCGAACCTTGTTCCATTTCATATTCCATTGACTAATACCAATTCCTTTATTTCACACTTTACGAAAAAAATGTCAAAATTTTCCCAAAAGCAAAATCAAATGATTTTTAATCTTTCTTGATTCTGCAAAATTGCGAGTTTATAAAACGTCACGGTTGTAGAAACCTTCTGGCACTAGAGGACATATTGGTACTGCATTAATTTGTAACGTGAGAAAAGTAGGTCTCCAGCCTTGTTCGTACAGAAAAAGCCACAACGTGTTCCCAATAGGAGATGTCTGTGCTGTGCTCTCTCTCTCTCGTTTCTTATAAATTTAATTTATTCATTGACTGGATACAGATTTGGACTACTGTTTTTTTTATAGAAGCCGCGGTTCGCAGATACTGCAACGCCGAGGTGACGGTACAGGACGGCGAGGGTGGTTACATAAAATCACCGGGTTATCCCCTCTACTATCCCGGCGAATATTCCTGTGGTTGGACGTTCGAGACCATTCCCGGACAGAGGGTAGCTCTCGTGTTTCACGACTTTAGCATACGCGGTGAGTACATTTTTAGGAACAGGTGCAAAATTTAATCGTTGTCGATGTTATTTCATTCTTATTCTTCTTTATTTATTTTGTCCCAAAGTCAATTATGAATCTGTCTCACGCGATAGGAATCATCCAGTGTGGCACGATGTACATATAAAATAATTTTTGCAGGTCGCGAACCAAACGGCAGGTGCGTCGATATCGTCAGGATACGCGAAAATGGAAGGACCCTATTCGAGTCGTGCGGTACGAGCGTGGGAATAAGCATAGTATCGAGCTCGAATCGTGTTACCCTTAATCTCATATCTTCCTCGAGGCTGTATCCTGCGAGAGGATTTCTTCTGCAGTACAAAGGTACACCAATGTCTTCATCGTCGAAGTAACATTTTTAATTCATCAAAATTTATATTTTTATTTCGGTTGCTTCGATTAATCGCGAAAAAAAATATTTCCTATTTTTGTTTATTAGAATTGAAGGGTCCTTGACATTATTTTCAGGTTTGCTGTTTTCTTTTAAATTCAAAATCGTTGCAAAGTCAGTTGGATAATTACTGTTAAATATTTATTGAATATTCCCAAACAGATTTCAAATTTATTTCACGTATAGCTTCCATTTGTAATTTTATGTTATAATTATTGCTCGTTTATTTTTTACGTAAAGGCTCTCATTTTGCTGACATTATTTACTTTTTTCTGCATATTTTAAAAATATTAGCCATAGGCTGCCCGATAGTTAAAGCGCCGAACGGAAGTTACGTATCGAACGATACGCTCGAATCGAGGACATTCAGGTGCAGAGACGCAGGTTGGCTGTTCGCGGACAGTCGAACAAATACGAGGACTCTGGGTTGCTCGCAGGGACGTTGGAACGAGAGTGCCGATAGTCTGCCCAATTGTGTCGGTAAGAAAAAGCAAAAATATTACGTAAGCTTCCCCGACAAAATACCATTTTGCACGAACACATTCCTCGAGATATAAAAAGTGGTCTAAGCCTCGGTTTGTTATTAATGTCAGTTTGTTAGCCTCAAACGGCTAATAAACTTTTGAATGCGTTACAAGAATCCATGGGATCGCATTTTCGCTTCCTGCCTCTTGAGTTCTATAATTAAACGCGAAGGCTTCTCTTCTCGAAGAAACAAAGGAACAAACTGGGTCGCGATCTACTTTACCATGTGGAAAAATGTTGACACAACGCATGTGTACAAATATTTCATTTTTCTCTCTTTCTCTCTTCTCCCACGCGTCCGCGTTTTTGATTCGAGAATGATCGCTTTTCACTTTGCCCACTCGATGCTCTTGTAAACATATATACGAGAGAGAAAGAGAACGAACGTTGTCAAAGCTGTATTGGTCGAGACCCGAAATAATTTTATCGAGCGTCCATTCTTGCTGATGAAGAGTGTAAGGGAGTCTAAGGAAGATCGTTGATCGTCGACAGCAAAGAAAGTTTTTATGATAAAACAGCATTAACGGCAGGTCATTTATCGACGGAGTAACCGCGTGAGCTTGGAAAATCCAAGGCTACAAATTGTACCAAGTTTTATCGAAATTAATAGCGCCCTGAGCTTGGATTAATTACTAAAATGGCTCCTACTAATCCACCTTAATCTTATTAATCCAGGTTCGAAGAAAACCCAAGAATACGAGAAATCTATTTTATTGAAAAATCATTGCAATCGTTAGCCATTATTTACGCAAGCATCTGCAAATTGTAGCGATATAACTGAAGAAAAGTAATTAATATCTCCACATCGACTATTTGCTCAAAGTACATATTTCACAGTTTGACTCTCCAACTCGTAGAATCCACTTTGATGGAATTGAAAGTGCAAACAGTTGAATACCCCGAAGGGAATAAGCTTTCAAACTTTCCACTAACATCTTCCGTTTCGAGAGGCAACTTCGATAGTTAGAGGAGTGGTTGATAGTTGCAATAATTTCCCAACTATCTGTACATGTTTTTATAACTTGTGCCACTTGGAAAATTAAAGCTGCACTTCTTTACCCACCGAGTGTCCCAGAGGGCAAAGAAGGCAATGCTATAGGCTGACCTGAAGAGACTAAAGATCAGTTTGACTCGTAGAAAAATGAACTTTTCGTTTATCAAACATATCCGGATGTTACTAGTCGTACAAAAATCGTCACTGACAGGGGAATATTTCTAACGGTTTGTGTGCAACACTGCAAACACCTTAACCTTCTTCTCCCCGAGGACTTTACTTAACCGATAATACCGATTACGATATTCCAAGAATTACATCCGGTTCTGATAAGAACCTGATAACCACCGGGAATGGTTATAATATTCAAAATTTCGACTCGATGATATCGTGAATATCTGTTTAGACAAACTTAGGCAATCATAAAGTTGTTCTTGATCGAAAACCCGGAAGATTGCGAGCTTATAACTATACGTACCAACTCCAATTGGTAAAACATATCCAAAGTTCGAATCTCGAACGTTCTCCGATCCAGAAACGTCGTAATGCATGGAAGAGCTACTTTACAAAGTTTCCCGCGATCTTTGACTCAATTCCACCCTCTCGGCGGAAATCAAAGTTTCGTCGCTCGTTCGCAAAGTTCTCGTTAGCCTTTGCGGTGCATCTCGCGATTGTTCTTTGCTACATAAAGAAAAAGAGTGAGAGACAGAGAGAGTGTTAATGGAAAAGGTGTGCATGGTGTCTCTTTGGTTGTCTGTGCTATCAAGACATGGGGTGAGAATGGCGAGTGTGTACGGCACTGGGTGAGAGCGAGAGAACCGAGGAGCTCTCCG
This sequence comes from Netelia inedita, assembly GCA_964017225.1. Lineage (NCBI taxonomy): Eukaryota > Metazoa > Arthropoda > Insecta > Hymenoptera > Ichneumonidae > Netelia > Netelia inedita. The sequence goes on along the minus strand of OZ024923.1, from coordinate 28,150,218 downwards.
CAACTTCTGGAACCGCCTGGGTTGTCCCTCCTATCAGCTTCCTGGGGGAAGGAATGCTTTCGCCCGTTGTGTGCCGTCGAATGCGGTTCGCGCCGTCGTAGTGGGGGGGATTCCCTCGTCATCGTCGTCGTCGTCGTCGTCGTCGTCGTCGTCGTCGTCGGACTAAAGTCCCGTGACGTGGGGTAGAGAAAAAGCTGTGGTGTGGTCGTATTCGTCTACACACGTTTACATACTCGGAAACAGAGGCAGAGAGAGAGAGAGAGAGAGAGAGAGAGAGAAAGCGAGAGAACGCCATGAAACGGTTGTAATATTGGTAGTATAAGCGAAATCAGCACTTCCCGGACGCCAGCGGTCCCGACGCCACGTGTGCTGTACGCTCTCTGCGCTTGGCTGGCAACGTGCTCCCCCGGTACTAATAGAAAATAACCGAAACAACGCTCTTCGTCTGCACATTTTGGGAAAATATCGATCTCGGATCGTCAGGTCAGTCAGATTGAAAACAATCAAATAAACAATTTTACAAATCAACTTTTCTTCTCTCTCCACGATCTATTAAAAAAAACAATACGATTCACGATAAATTTCGGGAAAACCAAGATTTATCACCGAACAATTATTCCCTTTATTATTCGACAAAAGGAGATTTTTGAAAAAATTCTTTCCTTCCGTTAGCCCTTCGAAAAATTTCAAATTACAAATCGTATAATTTTTCAGTGAACCTTTTTCAATGAAGTTATTAAAGTGCTGCGAAAATATAATAAAAGTGTTATCAAACTCTCGTAATTGTCGCGCGCGCTTCCCCCCCCCCCCCCCCCTCTCTCTGCCATTATCCAACCCCGTACCGAGAGGAATTTATGCTCCGATAGTGCGTGTAATAACCGAGTTATCAATCAACTTGCCACGAGGCTTTGGATTAAAAAAAAAAAAGGAGAGTAACGTTGAATCGATTCGATCGATTATAAATTCTTTGAAACTCCTCTCGCGTTCTCTGCTTCGGTCGAATTATTAGCGATAAATAGTTTGCATACGCGTATAGTTGGAGCATGCATCGTGCGATTCACGCATGCGAGTGGGCAGATCGCAAGTGTACGCGGTAGGTCGACGTTGCGGCACTGATAACTCGCGATAAGCTCTCGGGTCGATTACCCCGCGGGCCATTAATCATTTTATAAGAATACTTTAACTGGCTTCTTGCCGGGAACTCTTCCATACACTTGGCGTCGTTCACCACACTACGTGTGCGTGTATCTACATCGTTCGAGGGAAATCGATACCGGACAATCAGCTTGGACGACAAAGAACTCTACACATATCTTTCCAGCTGAGCTCTTCGCAACGGATAAAAATACAAATTGAATGTATTTATATTAAAAAAGAAAAAAAAAGAAAAAAAAATTATTAATAATGAAGATAAATTACAATTCGAGGCGGAGATAAATGAATAAAATATTATGGGATAAAGATATCAAATCAAAGTTCATCTTAGTCACTGGCGAAGAAACGAAGAAATTAAATTTCTTATCGCACGATAATAATTACGTTAAGGGGGAGGCTTGGGGAACAAGCAAGTGCAAAGTGCTTCGTTCTTGGCTATCTTTACTATCTTATCGTATATTTCTTTTTTCTTCCGAATTATTTTTTTCGTCAAATTATGTGAATGCGCGGATTTGATAAGTGCGCGAGACTGCGCAGGTTCCATTTTTTTCAAGGTCTCTCCGCAGCTGTCCGAAGTTCTCCCTTCGAAATGAGGCGTCGAGTGGTGGGGGTAGGATAAGCCGGGTTTCCCCTCCACCGATTACAGCCAAAAAATAAAAGCAAAAAAAGGCAAGTCGAGAATCCTGTCTGAGCCCTCCAGGGAGAGAGAGAGAGAGATAGATGGAGAAAATATCTTTGTGAATTTCGTCGTTCTCGCAACGTTCACCCAGAACAACACGCGGACGTTCTTCGAACGCTAGTGAACAAAAAAAAATCGAGGACTACTGCCAGCCGAAGCAGCACGAGATCCTTCCTTTTTCAGTCAAGGAGGGGATGTGAATAGTGGCTTTTATCCCCTCTTACAGTTCCGATCGAGTCAAGGGCGGCCCTAACGAACGAAAAACCCTTCACTTCGAAAGTCGACCGAGTTTCAATGGAAATTACCATTCGAAATGTTAACAGCGATATACAAATTCGAAAAAAGCTCCGAGAGTTTAAATTCGCGTATTACCGCGTTTTCGCCATTTTTTCTTGCTGAACTAAATAGTAAATGCACTTTGACGCCATGCCATCCATGCAACGAATTTTAGCTCGACATTTTCTTCAAGCTGGAGCATAATAATTAGTATTTGACGAAACACAGAATAATAAATGAAAATTAATAAAATCCGAGTTCACCCTTCATAAGTCAATAATTTATATTTCTCTAGTTGGCTCGTTTTAGTTATTATGATATAAATGATTAAAACAAAAATGATAAAATAATATCGAAAGTAAATCGATTAAAATAAAATGAATCGAATTAAAGTCAACGAACCAAGAAAATTAAATTAAATCGATGTTAATTAATAGCTGCCACGTATCGTTTATTCTCCTATTTTATATTATTCGCGCAAACTGTCGTAGCTGAGGGTTGATATTGACGCTAATTAATTATAATTAAAAAAAGACCGTTGAAATGTTATCACATCATCCATAACAAGTAATTACTATTTTTCCATCGAGCGCCCTCGAATAAATATCTGACCTTTATTCGGGTAAAATACTGGAATGGAAGTGAGCGAGAGGGAGAGACAAAGAGAGAGCACCGTAAAACTGGAACAACCGAGGCGAAATATTCCTGTATGAAAAGCCTCGGGAACGAGACCTAGAAATAGAAATAGAGAATCTCACGGAGTTGCATGTGCTCGATGTTTGACCACGGTGAGAGACATCCCTGAGATATTACGATGGCGTGTTCCCGAGACACGATAATGCCAGGAATACTAAAAGTAGAATTGAAATGACTACTCGGAATTAAAAGAAAAAAGAATAAAAATAACACGCGTCCGTCATCCCGAATAATCACGTGAAAATTGCAACTCTTCGTGTTCGCAGAGGAATGCAATTAATCGCGTGACGAACAAAATACCAGATGACGGAAATCTTTCGAAAAGGTTTCAAAGAAACGAAAAATACTCCGACGATTTTTCAAAAAAGTCAAAACAAGAAAAAGAAAACTACTTTTTCTTTAACGGCTATAAATTAAAAACTACCCCGGTATGAGTGTTTTCGATTATTTTTCTAGGACAAAATTATCCAAGAAAATTCGAAAATACATTTGAATTATTTTGAAATATTGTTAAAAAAAAACGTTTCTATTTAAAAATAATAATTTCCCTCCGTGTCTCGCGAAGCTGCGAAGACTCCTTAGTCGACGAGAATTCCACACGTGTGCGTACATTCGTTCGGGCTGTTAACTCATCCGATGACGAGCTAAGAATAATAAAGAGGGCGACGACAACAAGGACGGAAGCGTCGTTAGCGAGAAAATAAAAAGCGGAGGAGAACCGAGAGAATAGAATAGATTGAAAAAAAAACATTAATCGATAACGAGACGATGGAAGAAATCGATCCGTCGATTCATGCTCGAGTTGCTTTTGTTGTTACGTCGCTTTCTCACTCTTTTCCTTTTATCCCTCGTAATTTCGCGGCTTGCAGCAAGCTTGCGTTGCAAGCTTGATGAAACAAAGGAAGGATAAGAGGAAGACGTGAGGCCGATGCATCAGCTGCGATCGAGAAACAGAAGGATAGAGAGAGAGAGAGAGAGAGAGGGGAGAGTAGAGGGGAGTGAGAGGTCGAATCTCTCGTTCATCTCTTTGGGGCTCACCGCAATGGTAGGGGAAATTCCTCCCCTACCGCGTAATTTTCTCCCCACACAGCTGTCCTTATCCTCCCACCCTCGAACAACGCGTTATCTCCGTCTCGCTCGACGTTTTACCTCTTACTCGGGCACTCGGGCTTTCCGCCCTTTCCTGGCGCCGAATAAGAAATACTTCCTCCAGTCTCGCAGTCGGCACTGCTGATAGCGGGAACATTTACGCGCTGATCCTCTCGCTCACCTTTTTCTCATCTCTTTCTCGTCGTTTATTTTTTCCCACCTAGTGTAAACGATTATTTTGATTTTCTTATCGAAGATAAAATAGGTCTGACGCTAAATGAAGAAAATAAACGAGATTAATTTCGCCCTGGTGCGCGAAAAACCACGTTGAGAAAAACAAAAAGCGAAAAACCACCTGAGAAAAAATGGTCGCGATGATTTTGTTTATCCAAGCAACCGGTAATAAGAATTTACCAGCGTGCTGATAACTGACCTACATCGAAACGTAACGATACGACTGTCTTGCGAAATTCTCCATGGAAACCTCGTTCCTACGTTTTATCAATTTTGTCTCCGATCGAGAAAGAATTCTCTCGAAGAAGGTTGACAACAAGAGCGAGGTAAAAAAATGTACTAAACAAAAGAGATCGAAATCTTCGTTAGATATCGATTAATCGATCAAACTACGAACGTAAATGGAAAATCCATGATTATCTCGATGTACCTCGAGCCTCTCTAATCTATCGTCTCGAGAAGGAGAAACGATAAAGGGTCGGGATAAAATGAGAAATAATTTTTGTTTAATCGTGTACGAGCGACGATCTGTGATAAGGGAAGCGATTAAATGAAAAGATGGGCAAAGTATCCGGGCGTCCTAGTGGCCGAGGAAATAAGATCATCATCATCATCCTCCTCACCACCATCATCTTCGATTCTTTCTCTCCGTCTCGTGTCGCTTCCTCAGAAGTCGGGTCAAAGTTCATCGAGAGAAGCGTCGCTAAAGCGTGACACGGAGGCGCCGTCTCATCGTTGAATCACGCCATACACTCGGACGATTCTCCACCCAACGGAGAGAGAAACCGAGACCGGATAAAGAGGATGAAAAAGCCTCTCCAACGTTCAGTCTCGTATCGAGTCCAATCGCGGAAACGCTCTCGACACGACGAAAACAATAATTAATTACAAACTTGAAAATTGCCTACGAGACAAAATTCTATAAAAGAAGAAAAGGAAGAAGAAACAATAGTAACGAGAAAATCGACTAGAAAAAGATTCTTTGAGCGATTGGCGCGTTAATCTTCGGGATTAGACGAGAATCTCGTGAAACAAAGTAGAAAGAGGCTGCAGCTGTTGTTTCAAAATCAACGAAAAACAGAGAAAAAACAATCGAAAAGAAGCGGCGAAGAAGAAGAAGAATAAGAATAAGGAGAGGAAGGAAAACGGTGGAGAGGCTCGAGAAACGAGACTTTGGACTTAAACTCTCGCGAGCATCGGCATCGCCTTACGCATTTCTCGCGCTATCGCCACCGCTACGATCGCTCGCCGTTGAATTTTCATCCATCTCACTTGTCTCTCTCCCTCTGAAAGACTCGGCATTCGCGCGCACACGCGACAAGTTCGCGGAGCGGACTCGGTTGTGCTCGAACAGAGAGCAGAGCCTCGTGCATCCAGTGAGTTTGTGACAGCTAAAGTCTCTCGGCGTGTTTAGTACGCGAAACGTCGCTCTTCTCAAGATCTCGCGAAACGGCGCGTGATGATTGTGATTCAAAGCTGACAGCGGTATTCTCCATCGAGATATAGTTTTGACAAAAAAAAAAAAAAAAAAAAAAAAAAAAAAAACATTTTTTATAATTAAATTTCATACTCGAGCTGTCTACGATAAGAAATTATTCGTAATTTGAGTGCCAACTTGGTCGTTGTTTCGTTTCTTTCTATTTTAAACGAACGACCATCAGGATGATACGAATATTTACGGATACCATCAGGAATCTGATAAGTGAGTGAATTTTTTATTATACGGAAGAGTTTTTTTTATTTTGTTTTTGAAATTTATTTTAGAGTTGACTCGGCTCGATCGAGAACACGATCTACGGAGCATGCGCGTGGCGAATCCTCGCTCGCCTTTGTCCACGAAATCCTTGCTTCGTCTCGCGAAGAAATTTTCTTGCTTTTTTTTTCTTATTTCGCTTCGAGGCGATTCGATTATACGGATAGCTAGAAGCGACGATTTTAAGGCGAATAATTCAAAGACGCCGATGATTTTCTCTCGAGTTGTTTTTCTCTCCGTACGGGGAACAGAGAGGACGCTCTTTTGCCTCTTTTTATCGCGCGAGAGAGGAGAGCGCGTGGAATACGTGACTGACGCAACGTGGACGCCTTGGTACTCACGCACGCAGCACCTCGATTCTCCCTTCTCTTCTCGCCGAACGATATTTCGATCCGGATCGTAATTATTTATTTATTTATTTCATTCGTTGTGAAATATTGAAGATTTTTTCAACGATAATCGGCTCGTAGCTGAATTTATACGATTCGTGGATATTTTTATACGTTTTTTATATTTCATGATAAAAGACAAAATTTCGCGTCGCGAATATCTCTTATCGAAATATTTGAACTAACGCCTACGAACGATTCAACGATGTAACGCGTTTATAATTAATTCAAGGATGGAATAATAGATGTTGCGCGTTATTGTCAAGGTTGGATAATAAAATTCTCGCGACAATAATTAATTTAACGTTGACTTAGTCGCGCGAGCTACGGTGAACGATCTTTTTTTCCACGATAAAAGCCGCGTCGAAGGTTTGGAAAAATGCTGACCCTAATCTCTCGATATCCTCTTTATTTCGAGATTCCGGTATTTACGAGTCACGAACATGCTGACTTTGTCTTTTATTTCGCTCCAGTTTTTGATATTCGCAACTTTCGATCGGTTTCGGGCAAATCGTGCTTTTTATTCGTGAATACAGTCTTCCGATTAAATTAATAGTCGTCGTTCGGTGATAAATAATATTATTTTTTGACATTATGGAACGATCGTTATATCTAAATTTACTGGGATCGATAAGGCTTACCTGCCTATCGCCTATGAGATCAAATGTCAACGTTCATATCGAAAGATAGAGTACAAAGGCTCCTCACAACAACGAAGATGAAATAGATAAGAGGAAGAAAATAAGAATATTCCCAGCGAGTAAAAATGTATGCCAGTAATTAATTATTTAACTTTGAATTTTTTGTTTTCGTTTTTTTTAATTTACTTCCTCATGACGAAAAAGTTTGTAAAAAAATAGACCGAGTCTTCCATTTTCCTGGGAAAAATCAGCATACGCTTGCTCATAGAAGGAGCTTTGTAAATACGGTTATTTTCCTTACATTTTTCAAAATATTTCCAATCTTTTCTTCGTTCGTTCCAAAAACATGATATCGCGGTAGAAAAAGCCTTTTTTCGGCGTGCAACGATTTTGACTTTGACGCTAATTAATGGGGCGCGTAGAGCCGATGATGGAAGCGTATTAAAGAATACTTCTATATTTGGGACATTGGCGTATAACCGGACAAGAATATTTTTAAATTTAATTTAATTTTCCGAGCTTGACCGCGCGTCATCGATTAACTGTCCAGAAGCCAAATCTGGCTTCTAGTACCAATCTATGTTTCTATTACACTCCACGAAACTTAATAAGCAACGCGTAATATACACGCGATTGGTCAAACGAGCGACACCTTTTATGCACTAATTTCAAGTCTAAATATCCCTGGCACAAATTGTGTTGAATAATTAATTTCAGACGATTCATCTTTCATCTTTAAAAGGTGTGAATTACTTTTAAAGAAAATTATAACGAAGTATTAAAAATTGTCTGATAACTGTGGAAACCAGAGAGATTGTAAAGTAAAACGAAAAAAGTCCATTGGGTACTGGTTCAACCGTACATTTTTAATCCAGACTGAAACAATCATCGTATCGTACACATAGTGTCATGGGATAGAGACGATATGGTTGTTCGTAGTCGTGTTCGGCGAGGGCGAGAATCGAGCTCCAAAATTGGATAAAGTGGTCGTTGGTCATGATCAATTGAACGAGTGCTCCTTGGGTCTTGAAAGTATCAAAGTCACCGACATGCTTATTAAATGCGACCAAGAGTTTCAGTCATCTTCGAAACTTCTCGCGGCACGCACGACGTCGGTGGTATAATTCTTCATCTTACAATATTCATAAAAAAAACAGTCTCATCGTTGCTTCAAAATTTTTGTTCAATAATTCTCGTTGCTTCGAGAAAATTGTTCCTCGATAAAGAATGATAATTCGACACGTATCGTCGTGATTTAAATTGAATAACTTGGTTGAGTTTCGACGAGAGAAGTCAGTGATTTATTTCTTCGAAAAGTTATCACACCACGCTTTTTTTCTCTCTCCCCCCCCCCCCAAAAGAAAAAGAAGACGGAATCGAAAGAACGACACGTGTTGCAATTCTTGTTGTTTCGGTTGAACGTAAAAGTTATCGAGTGTAGCTGGTTGTACGAGAAGAGTGATGAAAGCGTGCTCGGGGCGTGTCGTTGCTGTAATTAAAGAGTGTACATCGATACCCCGTACATGACCCAGCACGGTCGAAGAGTTAAGCCGTATCATCGTCATCGTCAGTTCTTTCCATTCCTCTATTTCTTTTTTCTCCTCTCGACCCTCTTATTCACGGCTGTCGTGCGATTGCCGGCCGTTGCTGATACGGAGATGTTTGAAACTCGTGCCAGCCACGTGCCCGTCGTGCAGCTAGGAAAATTTTTATCCCCTCTCAAATAATTCTCAAAACTTCCTGACTTCCTGAGCTCGACCCATCTCCATTGCGCGTTTCTCACACTCGATTCTATCTTAAGAAAATTACCACCCACTCCTACGAGCACGGATTGTTGTGTAATTTCGTAATTATAGCAGAAAAGAATTCATCGAGAACGAGACAGTCGCGTAACTCGACAATGCGTTGTGCATACACGAATAAAATTCATATTTCAATCAAACGTAATGGACTACTTGGATCGAAGAAATTTTTAAGAAAATCGTCCAATCGATTAATAATCGACAACGTCCAAGTCACGGTCTCGGGCCGAAAGGGTCAAGAAAGAACGTAAACGTTGGAGATAAGAGAAGCATTAATCGCCAGGACAATTTTTTTTATTTCTTTGTTTTTTTTTGTTGTTTTTTTGTTTTGCTTTGTTTCGTGATTACTCAATTCGAATCGTGCCGTTCCCGATAAATTGTTTCCGATTTTGTAATTATTGCGAAAACTGGAGCTTCCCTGATAACGCGAGGCTTATCTCGACACACTCGATACATCGTTCGAGGAATTGTATCGGTATAATAACAGATATGTTAATGGCGAGCTTATCGATAAATTCTTATTTTCATTATCATTTTATCATTATGATTAATAGTTGTTATTATTTTTATTAACATTATTATTATTGGTATTTTAATACTCTCACTGACGAAATCCTCTCTGTTTTTTTGTTCCGTTTGCAGCGTCCTCGGCTCTTATCATAAAGACCGAGGCGGAAAATAATCATCTGGCAAGCTTGTCCGGTGACAATATATCGGGTACAGGGGTGCGAATTGGACGTGGCGAGGACGCAGTCGCGGACGTTACGAATCACGTTATGGATTCGGCGCAACCAGCCATGATAAAGCAAGCCGACTACGTCGTAGGTCAGTGAAAAATATCGCTAAATTTCGCAAATATATCGAGAAAAATTGAAATTAAAAAAGAATCGTGTCGACGACGAAAGTCGCGAATGTTCGTGGCTCATCGTCGTTTGTGAACGAAATTTGGATTTTTCGCGTGGAAATTATTTCGATAAATTGCATCGCGACCATTCTCTCGTTGTGAATCGTTCGAGATTTATTCACGGAGAGGGACATATGCTCGTGCAAAGTTCACTGTGTCATTGGCGAATGAGGAATTTTGTCTTTGTGTGGGTTTTTGTTTTTTTTTCGACCAAGAATAATGACGTTGATTTTCGCCTCGAAATTCTTACATTCCGCGCGATGGATTTATTCTTCTCAAACCCATTTTAAATTCAATTTAAACGATAATATCGTCGATTCCACCGGACGCGAAGAAATTCCCGAAAAACGTAGTTTGTCCATTGTGAAGTGAGAAATATTTGTTGCCTTTGAGAAGTAAAAAGACTAACGATTCGTTATTAACGAAAAAAGAAAAAAAAATATTATGTCGTTTGCAACAGTCGTTATAATCTTCTCGTGTGAATTATTCATGTATTCGCGAGACACAAAGATCTGAGAAGCTAAGAGACAATCTCCGAGCCCAAAAAATGTCGTCGTATCGCGACGGATTTTCCGTCTCTGCTTCGTGCACAACGAGAGCTTATGAATAAACAATCGACGCTTTGTTTGTTTCGCAGACGTTGTCCTCCCGACGATTCTCATAGCGTTACTCTTCGTCGGTAATGCGGTCATCGTCTACATTATTTTCCAATACAGAAAAAGGTAAATAAACGAGTGAGCACGTTTCAATCTCTTCAAAGACGACTTAAATAATAATCTATTAATTATATTCCTCTTTTTCATTTCAGAAAAGCTCCAGCGGTTATTCACGGCGAAGAAATTTCCCTGAGCGCACCCTCGGCTTTACCGCAGGTGTGACCCGCAGTTATATTTTATTTTATTTTTTAATTTTCCGGTGAGAGGTTTATGTCTAATCTTAAGAAACTTGAAAGATTAATGTGTAAGGCCTAAAATCACGCACTCGATCGCGAGTCTGAGGACAAAGGACAGAGTCATGGGTGTGCGACAAGAAAAAAAAAAACAATGAGACGTTAACGTAAACGCTCGAACGATAAAGCATGACTTCCAGACGAAAAAAGAAAATAAAATTAAAAAAAAAAACAAACAAGAATCGTACCCTATGGTGTACCGAGGAAATGGTCTTGAACGATCATTCCTATCAGCAGTATCGCACCTTCGTATGACTAAACGAAAATCTTTAAAAAAAAAAAAAAAAAACGACTAAAAGGCTCGCGCCTTCGACGCAAAGACTCATTGTAACATTTTTCACGCGATATCATCTAATTCATCAAATATCCGTATCGAAAGGACGAAAAGAAATCACACGTACACACATAAAAGATAAAAATAAATATATATCATCATGCGCGACGTTGTATTATAAAAATAGGGAGATAATATATTATATTTCATCCGTAAAAGAAAATGTAATTAATTTAAAATAAACGGATATTTTTCTTTTCGTATAAAAGGAAAAATTGTTTCGCGAGATAGAACGGAATGGAGTTGAATAGAGTTAATGAAAAATTGCGTATTTATTGATAAAGGATGTACAAGTGGGAACGAAGGGACGTACTTACATCGTAAAGACAAGAGGATTCTGGAATCAGAAATATTTTTGTAACGGCTCTCCGAGTATGTCCTCGAGCGTACGAACAGCATTCTGGGCGCTTTTCTCGGTAGTCTCGTCCTCGTCTTCGAGTAATTCAGCCAAGAATGGTACAGTTTCCGGTAACAGTGGCATAAAATCCTCGCCCAATTTTCTCGCAATTTCAACCTTGGAAAAAAGAAATCACGCGATACGAGGAAAATATTGATCGACGGTAATAAGTGAAACGAATGGAATTCGAGTATATAAGGGAGAACGGACGAAAGTACTCACAATTGCGTTAAGAGCGGCGCTTCGAACGTATGGTTTGGTATGTCGAGTCTTGAGTAGCGTTTGATAAACGAGCTGCTTGTGCAACGAATCGTCTTGCGTCGCACTTGCGAAAGCAGCTATGCAAGGAACGATCAGATGTGTAGCGCGTTTTTCAAACTCTTCGATCGTTCCCATAGTGTTGTCGAGCTGATCGACTATCGGCTGTGCAAGAGTCTCGAAACGTTCTTGATTGACGAAATTATGCGCGTCGTAACTGAAGACACGATAAAGCGTTAGAATAATCGCCTCGACGAGTTCGATTCTATTGGATTCCTCGTTGAGCGTGAGTTCCGTAGGTTCTTCGGTGACGATTGGATTGTTGGCGCTCAAAAGAGACGCGGCGTGTTTGAGGAAATGCCCGGCGAATAAAACGAATAAAGACTTGAGGCGTTCCGCGATATTTGCCGAGAGTCTGTGAGACGAGTCGTCGTTTAATAAGAAACACGAAGAATAATATACATTTATAAAAAAAAAATGGTGATATAAAACGATCGAGTGTTATTTTGTTAGAATTTGCGAAATATTTGAGTTTTGGTTTACCTGTAAAACGTGATGTTTCTTTGCTTGCGCTCGGGATAACGGGCAGCCCAGTCGTAAAGTTTGTAATAGAGAGGCCTGAAAGTTGCCTCGCTAAGCTTGAGAATCAGAGCGACCAATGCTCCGCTCGCACTTTCCTCGATGTTTACAACATCCTTGATAGTTGCTATTCCTGGTTCATCGAGTTCCATTTCCGAATCACCGGCGAACCGTACATTCTCGCGAAATTGTAGAACATTGAGGAAGAACGTGGCTAGATCGGGTATCGCAGCTTGTAAATCGTTTGGTGCTACGTGAGTGAAGGAATCTGCGAGAATAGTCATGAGAGGCGAGACGCAACGATACGACTTTGAAGCGAGCAAGAGATCGTAAGTTTTAGCCACGGCTGGCAGTAAAACTCGCATGGGTATGCAACTGGCTAATTTTTGCGTCGTTGCCTTCAGTCTAGAGACAACCAGACCGATCTAAAATAAATCTAACGTTAGCCCCAAGAACATCGGAGATTAAGAGAGAGAGAAAAAAAACAGAGGACTTAATTGTAGATTAAACTTTCGTTAACAAACCTTCGGGTGCTCCGTGTCGGTGTAGAGTGAACTGAGTCTCGTCAATTCCGAAAGCAATTGATCCAAATAAAGAGACAAGAAATTACCAACGGACTCGACAATTTTCTGAAGAGCACTGACGATACTGACGACTACAACGTCCGGAGAATCTTGGTTACAGTAAGTCTTCAGCAAATTAATAATAGCGGGTACGAATTTGTTGAGTGATTGAATCGCGTGAGTTTTCATAGAACCACATAATTCAGCAACGCACAAAACGGCACTAGCCAACAGAGGACCCTCCTTCGTTTTTATGAGCTCCGTCGAGAGATCGAGTATCTTTAAATCGAAATAAAAATGATCGACTCGATAAAAAAAAAAAGAAAAAAAAGAATAATAAATAGCCAAATTTACGAGGAAAATTAAGTACGAACTTACGGGCTTGAAGTAGGCTGGATTTTCCGTTGCTAATAACTTTGCCATTAACTTGAGAGTTATCAGAGCAGTCTGCTGTATAATCTCGAGCTCGGGACTCAACATTTTGCCGTGTCTCGATACGATTTCCACGAGAGACTCGATGAGCGACAAAAGTTCCGAGTGATCGTCTTCGGTGAATTTTTTCTGGTGCAATCTCGAGTTTAGAAGCTCGAGAGCTTTTCTTCTAACGTTTAAAAGATCGTGGGCCATCAAACGTTTTACAGTAGCGACGAAAACTTTATTGGGCAATAGATTGTTGACGGCGTCGAGAATGTCGTAAAGATTATGCAAAAGAACTTTCCAGTATTTTCCTTTTGGTTTGCCCTGATGGAGATCGGCGCTCTTCGAAGCGCTCTGAATAACCACGATCAGTTCGACGATCAATTTATCATAAATATACTCGATATTCGCAGTCTCGCGCGAGTCAAGAAGAGCAACTTTATTGACGAAATCTGACGACGACAAAAGCGCACTGAGAAACTGTACAACCGTGTATTTGTAATGTCTCAATTGTTTCGGTGTCGAATTCGCAACGTCGAAAATATGCTTTCCAGAAAAATTGAGCTTCTTCCGCTGATGTTCCTCGTATATTTCAACGGGCAAAGATTTCACAAATTCGACGAGTTTTACGCAAACTTCGATGAGCACGCGTGGCGTAAATTCCTGCGATATCGTCAGAGCAAATTCGAGTCTGTGCGATGAACTTTTCTGGCTCGTCGCGTCTTTGGTCTGTGACAAAACATGACTCTCGAAAGTAAGAAGATAAAAGAGACGAAGATGATTTTCGAGAAGTTGGAGGAGTTTGACGAAAAGTGGAATTCGCCTGTGCTCGGGTATGTGTGGTAGTGAAACGACGAAAATTCGTAATATTTCACAGGCGTGTCTCTCATCATTAACGGCATTAATAATCGGCACGATAGTCTCGATAGTCTTGGATATAATCTGTATCGAATATGCGTCGTCCTGTCGTAGTACGGAACTTCCCATAAACGTGAATATTGGCATTATATTGTGTAGCGCTTCCTCGACATTAGCAACTTTGAACAATTCGACGAGAACGAGAAGAGCGTGATGATGCGTTTGAGGATTGTGAGAAAGCCGTATACACTGAGATATAAGATCGATCTGTAGATGAGCGTCGGGAATGGGCAGAGATTTAGTCGCGAGATGATAAATCGTAGATAGCAACAGTTGATTCGTGTACTCGAGAGGACTCTGTTCCTCGAAAGTCAGACACATTCTCAGAATATCGAATAATATTGGAAGGAGTAATTCCTCGTTCTCAATATTATTGGCTCGTTGAATAAATTCCAACAGCGTTATACCTCGCTTCCATTCCCGACTATTAATAACTTCCGGTCGTGGCATCTGGAGTCTAGCTAATTTGCGTCTCGGTCTCGTCGTACTTTCCGGCGTTTCTTGCACCTTTGCTTCTTTCATTTTTTTCAATTCTTCCACCACAAGCTGGCCACGTATTTTTATTCGTCGGACTGCTCGATTACAAGCAGCCACCACGCTACCAATCTCGCAATCGGTCACGACGTCCACCAACTTTGCGAGAATCTTTCGCTGTAATTGAATCGAAATTTTGCCCGCAGTCTCGAAGAATACGTCGTTTATCTGTCTGATCATTATTGCGCTCGGTGACATAATAATTTCGTCCACGGGTATCCGAGAACGATGATCCGACATACCAGCGTCGAACAGTTTCTCGACGTCGTCCTCTCGCAAAGCCTCGACAGTCGTCGCGTTGAATCTCTGAAGAATATTCTTCAGCGCTGTAGCGGTGAATTTTTTAAATCCTTTACCGTCCAAAGAATCGTCCAGGACTCGATTATGAAGTCGAAGACCGAGTTTGCCAAGTTCCCGAAGAATGGCGGGACCGTTGACGTGAGTAAGTATCTCGAGCAATTGGCAAGTCGAGTGAATCGGCATCGCAGGATCGAGTATAGTCTCGAACAACAATTGTCGAGCTTCTTGTAATTCCGTTCTAATTTCACGACGTATATGACGCTTGACATCGGGATCG
Source organism: Netelia inedita (assembly GCA_964017225.1). Lineage (NCBI taxonomy): Eukaryota > Metazoa > Arthropoda > Insecta > Hymenoptera > Ichneumonidae > Netelia > Netelia inedita. Next base: position 28,135,074 of record OZ024923.1, on the reverse strand, counting down.
GGTGATAATAGATTGTAAAGAATCATGGAAAGTTGATCGGGATCCATCGAGAGTTCCGTACTCTTTGTCGCAAGTTCATAGAACAATGCTGAAAACCCTTGCATCGAAATATTGAAAGTTTGAGAAATTTTTTTCAATATTTCCACAGCCGCTTCGCGACATGCTGTATTCTCGCGCGCCAGAGTAACTAGCAAACTCATAGCGAATACTTTGTCGCTGTATATCCAGCGAAAAGAGGCCGAATTATTGATAAGATCCAGAGCGATCTTGAGACAATGAAGGGACGTTCGTGGATGCGTTGGTTTTGTGAAAAATTGAGACAGAAAACAGAGCATATCCCGAGACGTGGCAAAGTGTCGTTGGAAAAAGATTTTCAAGCACCAAGAGTAGTGTGAACGACGAGAGTCCGATGTCATGCCATCGAAGAGAATTTCCAAGAGTCGCAACAAGAGACGCGCGCGCTCGGGATCGTTTTCAAAATCGACGCGTGAATTAGCCTTTATATCGATTCGACGATGAACCATCTCGATCACGTAAGTCGCAGCTTGTTGTGGTAAAATTTCCTTGGAAGTTAAAGCAAGCGCAGCGTTGATATTATCACCGTTGAGCTGATTGCAATCTGGCAAAAGGCCGACACGATGATATTGTTTTATCATTTCGGCGGCGATTTCGATGACTTCGAGAGCGACGTGATTGGGCAAGGAACCTACGGGTACGCGACAGACCGAACCGAGTAGGACAAAATTGAAGAACATGGAAGTCGCGTCACCGCGACAAGACTGAAGTTTCATCGTGCTCAAAATATTTGACGTTGGTGGTAAAAGTTGCCATTTGAGAATATTGTGAAAAGCCGCCGAAGCTATACACTCCCCGTCCACAAAATCGCCCATATCCTCTCGTACAGCTTGCATATAACGATTTTTCTTGGCAAAATTTGATTCCAATATTTGCATCGCGATTTCAACCTCTTCGTCCTTGGTTGGAAAGAGATATGGCAGTGTCGCTATGAAGATACTCGTGTCGTCGCTTTCCTCGCAAACTTCGAGCAACAATCTCATCGCTGGATGAGCCAGTTTTGATTTTTTCTCCGTGTGACATTGCGCGAGTAAAATCATGAGTTCGTCGACTAGCGTGTCATTGGCGAAGAGGCTCTTCAAACGTTTTACCGGAAATGCCAAAAGGGTTTGAACGACTCGTGGATCGTCGTCGTTCAATCTCGTTATTAGAGCTTTGTTCACCATTTCGCGAAAATTTTCCGTAATATCGACCTCGCCACGCGCTATAATTTCCAATGCAACTATTCGTTGCTCGGCGCTGTAGTGATTGAGACGATCGAGTATATCGAGCGAATCTTTGGCGTGACGAGCACCCGAGTGCCAAGACATTAAAAATTGCAATATTCCCTTCGACGTAATGTCTATCTCGCTCGTTTTCATAAGATTCTTTAGATAAACGTCGAATCTCACGGGATAACGAATTTCTAAATTACCGTACAATTCGGAAATAAATTCTTGCGCTTCTCTCGATATCGGCTGATTGTTCGCGTTTAAAGGTTTTAACGTATTTTTCAGTATCATATCGATCTCATCGTCGTCGAAGCTGAATCTCGTGAAAAGTTCGTTAATTAAATGTCGCGCGTATTCCGTATTTTCAAAAGAATTCTTCAGTACAATGTCTAGAGCCGTTTCCACCAGAGGTACGAGAAATTTCGCTACGTTAACGCCCGTTGATTTGATTCTCGTGAGATCGTCGGTAAACCAGGATAATTTAGCGACGCGAGAAACCAGTTTTTCCGATACGACGGTCGGACGATTTTGAGAATTTTCGTAAATAAAGAAAACTAGAAGAGCAGCCTCGTACTTTAATTCTGTAGATTTAAGGGTCTTACGAAGGAGATATTCCATAGTTTCGTCTTTTAATCTCGCTTTTGTCGCGAGTTTCGCGATTATCATGTAAGTACCGGCGGCAAAATCGGCGACGCGACTAGTTAATCCTTTAGTGAGCGTGGCGAGAATGTGATTTATCTGAATTTCCGTTATACTGGACGATCTATCGATCGCACCGACGAGAGCCATCGTGTAAAAGGCGTAAAGCGTGCTTAAACAACTCGCTCGCTCGCCGTAAACGTACGTTGCGTTAACGACGTGATTACAGAGTAATTTTAATAAACCATCGTCCGTTGCTACGCGATTAACGAGAGTCAAAGATGGCAAAGGAACTCCGGGCTTTTGCAACGGCTCGAGCCAATTCCATTTATCGTTCTCGTCGGACAGATCTAAGAGCTGTAAAGCTCTTACGAACATACGAGTCTCGTGATACGGAAGTATCAGCATTAAAAAATGATCGGTATTAAATTGATGAATGTGAAAACGATGTACGAGCCATTCGAGAGCTTTGTGCGCGGTATTTAGAAGAAAATACGGAGATAGAAGAATAAGAAATTTTTCTATACCGGCGTCTAGACGTTTGTTAAGTTTTGCGTCGTGTACCGATCGCTCGAGACTCAAGGAACTCCGAGCGAAGAGCGTATCTTCGAATTCGGCGAAAGCTTCGCACAGTTTTATTAAATCTTGCAAGCCGCTTTGACCTGTAATTCAACGATCTTGAGAATTAGTTCGACGAACGACGAATTATGAGGAAAAAGAGAGATTATAGGCGAGTATTCGTACCGATATTTAAGACCGTTTCTCTATCGAGATTCGCTGCTTCTTTCGGATCGAAAAGCAAACTCGGACGCTTCTTGTCTCGAAGCAAGAGACCCGTCTGCGGTGTACGCAGCTTTTTCAACTGTTCGGCCAATGATGTCGTCATTTTGTAACCTAAAAATCGTCGTTTAACGTGTTTTATGCTAATTCAAGTTTTATTGTGAAATTCGTTAGGTTTTTTTTTTTTTTTTTTTTTTTTTTTTATAAGAAATTTATAACTCGGGACTAACGTCGAACATAAGTTTCTAAGGGTGAATAAAATTGGTTAATTTCTTTGTTGAATCAACGTTCGTTCGCGACGCGATTCAAAGCGCAATATGAATTAATATCGTACTGGGGAATTGAGTTTAATTATCCGGAGTAAATTGTTGACATACAATTTTATAGTATGGGCATACGTTATTTATTCTTTGGTAAATTTGGATGTCTTTAAAAATTTGGCTCACTTCGAGAAATTATTTTCCGATGGAAATATACAAATCCTCCGGTTAGTTTTCCCGGACGGGACATATAACCTCAATTCGATGGAGGCAGCATGAATTTAAAGAAATATTGTTATATTACCTGTATTGTCTGTCGATGAATTCGGTTAAAGTCTTGAACACATGTACCCTCGAATTAACACTATTGAATTAATGGTATTTTAGTGTTATAGTCTTTCATATTTTATTGTAAAACGTGCCGACACAAGACAGTTCGCACGTGGCTGAGAGTTATGCCCGCGTACCGAACTACACTGTACACACTTACACAGACGCACAAGGCACGCCGTCAATAGGGGAGATAGGCGCCATGGTAGAGAGCGCGAGAACTGTAAACAGCTGAGATCCGTACCATCCGCCATGTTGTTTCAATTGCTAGGCTACGAGAATACAGCAGTAGCTCGCGGGAATTTTTGAATTTTGTTATATTTACCCTTCGAATATTGAATAATTACGTTATAGAAATAACACGCTAAATGATAAGAATCAGACTTGGGCAGTAACTAGTAACGATAGATAATTTTTAATTACAGGATATATTTATTTTATTTTTATAAGCTTGTAATTTGCAATTATGGAATTGGAGTTTCCAGTACAAAATAGGTGCGTAACCTATGATTTAAAGTATCGATAAAATGTAATTAATTACAAATTACACACGTGATCGGTAATGAAAATAGTTTGAATTAAGAATTATATTTATAATTCAATTTCGAATAACACCTGTAATTGTTTAATCCGCATTCTCGAAAACAATTAGATCCATCTCTGTCGAGACTATCATCATTAGCGTCGCCACAACACTGTTTGAAATTGCGTACACATTCCAATTTAATTGAAGCACCACTTCGTTACAGTAACAGAGTTCAAGCGCGATTACCAATATTTCTCTCGAAATGAGCTCGTGTAATTCCGCTGACATACAGGGTTGTCCGTCTACCTAAAAAATAAAATTATTAGAAGGTCTTATAGCGAGATAACGAAAAACGTGCAATTCCGGAAAATGCTGCAATTTGAGAAGCTTACAACCGCTCGAAAGAAAGAAAGAAAACTGCTCGAGTAAGAGTGAGAAAGATAAAGACTTGTTGCACTCTGACGATGCTCAATCTAGCTCTAATTGTGTCCTGGGGCAATCAGACAAGCACGACTGTCTCGCGTTACCCTGCGGACATACTTAATAAAAACATCCGTCGTTTCTTCTCAATTTATCGCCATTTTGTTACCTTCAGTGAAATTGTAATAAGTAGATACCGGTAAAATAGCAGCAATGTTTCGTCTTTTTCTAAGATCCGATTCTCGATTTATCGGATAGAAACGCTTGGTTATATTTAAAATATAATTTTATAACAGAAAATGGAGGAAGTAAAGAGAGAACGACGAAAATATATAATAATAATATAATGATAATAACGGCAACATGACCATGATGGTTATTAGGCGAGTTGCTTGTTTTGAAAAAAATGTCTCCGAAGACCACGTAGAGTGACGAGGCACGTTCCAGTTTCCAGTCTTTGTTACAAACCATAGCTTATCTCCTGCTGAGAAAAACTTTTCTTATTACATTTATCATTATAAAGACCGAGGAAATTGAAAACCATTATTCTCCATTATTTTTTATTTTTCAACGGAAGCTTCAGTCGGTTCAACGTCAGTTCCCAACGATACCTAACAATACGACCGAATAGCTTTCCAAGATAATTCATTGGATATACGTTTTCTTCTTCCTTAAAATTGAATATTTCCAAAACTTTGATCGGCCCAATTTTTTCCAGAAAATTATAACCAAACAAATGATAATTTTTAATGTTTCTCCTATCGACGATCGGAATCAAAATTCACCATACAAATTTTTAACACTCCAATATTAATAATGACGCGAGATAAAAAAATCGTCATGACAGCATCATTGTCTCGTAGGTGAAATGGGGTTAATACGATCGCATAAATGTAAGATAAAATTAACAATAGTATAGTAACATATTCAAGTGACTTATAGTTGCGCCACAAGACATCGAGGAGTGAGAGAGAGAGAGAGAGAGAGAGGGAGAGAGAGAAGTGGGCAGTACATACTCGATCCTGTATATATTGATCTCTCGCACTTTGAGCATCGCATAGACCAGCATGAGTAACACACTCTTGTTACCTCTCTCTCTCTCCCTCTCCCACCCTCGTATCGTCATCTAAGCTATACGAGTACTCGTGTACCGGCTTGCGTTTTGTTCATCCGTCAAGCTTTTCACGTACGTCTCTCACTCTCTTCCTTTCTCTCAACTTCCCCTCGATGCTCGCTCGACCCCCGGCCGCCTCGATTGTCTATTTTCTCTCTTCGCTATATTTACTGTCCTTCTCGTTCCATGTTCTTTTCTTTCTTCGTGCACCCTTTATAACGTATATCTCTTCTCGATCGTCGAGCTTTTTCTCTCCTTCCACTCTCGCTCTTTTCTTCTCTCTCTCTCTCTCTCTCTCTCTCTCTCTCACTCTTTCTCTCTCTTTCTTCTGTATCCCTTTATTCTCTTTTTTTCATCCCTCACGCGTGCAAGTGACACACATAATTGCCAACTGCACTCGGACGACCTCGAGCCTCTTCTATGACGCTGCTATTACGATAATATGTACATGAAAGGCGAAATGCATATCGGTGTTGGTACGTGTTAACGTATGTATTATCATTGTGCAAGGGATGACGGAGAGAATTGGAGCGGGACAAAGTGATACAAAAGAAAGACCCCCAGCTTTCCAAACGATTTTATTTTATATTAAATTTTTATGAAATTGTCGTGCCTGCAGCTTATTGTAAACTATGGATCGTAGGTACACGTTACCGATATAACGAACGAAAAACTTTGAATTTTCATTATTTTATTTCAAGGTCGAGGATGATTATTTTATTTTTAACCTCAAGTTTTTATACAAAATTCCTTTCGAAATATTCCTGTACACTTTAAGGAATTTCATCGTACGGACCCTTCCGCTGTCTATACAACGATCTCATTTCTTACGAAATTTCCATGACATTTGTGGGGTTGTAGATGTTGCGTTAAATGAAAAAAACATCAAGAAGAGAAAATGAAACGGAAGCTTTTGCGCTCTTTCCGATCGTTCTTGTGGCTGGGCGTGTACGATAGATCGACAGCTAGGTCTGTATATGTGTGTGTGTGTGTATTCCGTGCGAGCTCCCAGAAGAGACTAAAAGCCTGGAAAGTAGATTCTCCCAGGTTTCGAGCCTTATATACCATTCGTGAGAATTCACCTCTTGGCTAACGTAAGGGAAGAAGAATGAAAAGAATGTTGAAACAGAGTCAAGGATCTTTCGAAAATTGCATTCGCTCTTGGTATCAATAATTCGCAAATAATATTGAAAATAAAGACACCGATTGCTCGATCGTTGCATTATTTTTAACAACGAACAATAATTAAATTAATTTTTATTTATAAGTTTCCGCTCGATTTTGAACCAAATGTAAATATTTTCTGATTTCTTCCTCGTACTACGAGTTATTGTAATAAATACTGAAAACGGAAGGTTCCTCGTCAACCTCGTTTCAACCTCTTGGCGGCAGCTGCCAAAAGAACGCTCGGTCGATTTTATCACCCGGAGACTTTCGTGCAATTCGTAACGAAAGTTGTCAAAGCGTTGATAAAAAAATAAGTCGTAGAGTTCTTTTTAATTTTGTAGGGGAAAAAAGTTTGTTCGTGATAGAGAAAAGGTACGAATTTTTCCCCTGCTTGACTCCCATTCGACCGTTGCCTGCACATCGCGCTATAGACTGCACATAGCCTCGGCTTTCTCGCATCAGGGGGTCGTGTTTTCGCTCGGGGGTGTGGGAGGATGCTGCGAGCGGGCGTGGGACGGCGGAGCGTAGATGCTGGAGACGAGAGAGGCAGAGAGAGAGAGAGAGAGAGAGAGAGAGAGAGAGAGTGGGAGAGGATGAGATTGGAAGGGGGATGCTCAAGAGGGGTTGAATAAAACGGAGGGTGCGCGCCGCGCACGCGTTCGCCCTACGACCGTGCGAGGACGAGGACGACGATGACGGCAACGACGACGAACGAACGAACGAACGAACGAACCAACGAACGGAACGAACGGAACGACGACGGCGGCCAAGTCCGACACACCGATAGTGGACGAACGAGAAACGAGAGAGTCAGTCGGGTCGTTCGAGTGTGCCAGTCGGTTCTCGTCGCGTTGGCCTCTCCTCGTGACTTAATTTTCCGCAAGGTTCGTAACCCTGTCGAAACGAAAACAAATAAGGGATGAACGCGAGAGAAACTCAAGCAACGATTATATTTCGATAATAATTCGAAAATAAACAAAGTGGAGACAAAAATAAGCCCAAAGAACGCCTCGATCGGGCGTTATAACGTTCACGGACTGAAAATTCGTTCACCCTAAAAGGAATTTGAAAAATATTATTCCTGTCTTATTGCTTACCAATACTTGAAGACAAATGTAAACGTACATGAATTTTGGACCAAGACGGATGTAGAAAAATTAATAGATTCGTTGGTGGTGCGAGGGTCTGAATTTTTCAATTACCAAACATACATTGATATAAATATATATGTATATATTTATATATATTTCTATGTATATATAAATATACAAATAAAAGTAAAATAAAAAATAAAAATAAATAAAAAAAACATCATCGCAAAGTCGCCCAGCATACTGTCGCGCAGACGTAGGATCTCGCCTGCGGGCGCGTGAACGAGAGCCCGAGGATGATTCTCCATCCGTACGTGAAAAGGTCGTCCTTTCGTTTATCATCAACGAGGTCAGCCAACTCTCGTCGTACGATCAAAGTAACCTCAACCTCGTTCTTCTCACCGTCGCTGTTGCTCGAAACTCGAAAATCGAGGATCGTTCTTTGCCCGAGCACGCTGCCATCGTTGTCGTTTATGAGAGAGGCTGCTACGTTCCGTCGTCAATCGTTGATATCGACGTCGCTCGACGAAACGTCGAATATCTCGGAGTGCCGCTCGTACGACGAGTCGGCCAACGATAGGAAAACAAAGATTCGTCGGATATCCAAGAATTCGTCGTTGTCACGAGGATTCGCGACATCGAAAGGAATCGTAGTAAGGAAAAATTTGATTGGCGTAAGGGAGGAGCGCCGCGACGACGACGACGCTCCCAACGAGGGTGATAATTTTTCGATTAATCGAGACGTGGGTAATTCAACTTTCACGTCAGGATCGCCGTGGAGATATCGCGAATTTAGTCAGCGGACCGAGTGAACGCGAAAGCGCTGATCAATAAAGATGCAGAGGGCTCGTTTTGCTACCCTATAGGATCGGAGAAATAGGGAAATAAATATAGATATCTCGAGGACGTTACGAGAAGAACAAAATCTGGATCGTAAAATAATACACTTGAGAACGAAAATATAAAAAACGTGGGGGCGAAAGGGAAATAGAAATAGTAATTTGTCGTCTGAAAAAAAGTCCTCCAGTTGGACCGTTTTTAGGATTGGACCGAAGCGAGATACGAATCTATCCTAGATATGTAGAGGGGCCCGATGAGGGGGTCCTGTATTAGCCAAAGATAGAGATGACAAAGAAGAAATCCTCTCTCAGTAACGACGATCTTAATAATCGTAAACAAAAAAAATCGAGAAAATGGTAAACACAGTGAGGGATATGTCGAACGAGTATATACAGTTTTATCTCTGGTGATTTTTCGGCACGTAATACATTGTACTTTCGGCTGTAATAAAATCAACCACGAAAGCTAATTACCACTCGGTAATGAACTATTACGTAAATATCACACGAGAGAAACGTACGACGGGGATATTTAAATTATATATACATATATATCGGAGAGAGTAAGGCGATCTGTCGTTACGAGATTTTCGTTTGCGAGTTTCCAACTGCAAGCTCGAATGCGTTGTTAAAAATTTCATTGGATGCGAACGAGAATGGAAGAGGATGAGGCGAGAAATGGCGAAACGTTGCCGCGCGCGCAATCACATCGGAATTTCTCCCATGATTCTTCACTATAATACGATATAGTGATATTTCTCATTTCCTCTTGTTCTTTTTTATTTTTATTTTATCCCTTTGGAAGGAACGTCCCTTCTTCCAAGTGTCGTCAATAATATAATAAAAATAAAAAATCAAACGAGTGCTTTCGTGATGCATGAATTATGTCGCGAAGATTGAAACACCTCGTTCGTCCGAGTGATATTTCGCGAGTGCGTTTTTATCGTCGCGAGGGGAGGAAAAATATTGAAAATAATCGACGAGAATAATTGTTGCCTTGTTTTGTTGTCGAAAATGTGCGCGAACGGGGAATGGATAAGAGTGCACGGTGCGGATAGTGAAAGTGGGAAGGACTAAATAAATCAATTTTAAAGCAGGAGAATTTACGAGGGCTGGATTATATAAATTGGTGTTTGAGGGAACGAAAGAAATTTGGTTAATTTGGCTATCGTCTTGTGCGATTATTATTGCGTATGGTGAGAGTTTGAAATCCGCAAAGAGAGGAATCGCTATTGATATACTATGATATACTTATAGTATAGAGATATTACGTAGAGGTGAAAGGACATTCGTCGAAACGCGAGGATAAAATCTAAAAAGCTGCAAAAATGGTCGACTTGGGAGGATACATCATCATTTTGATGAATGACAATGGAAAGATCAAGCTATACGGTAAGTCGAATAAAAAATAACTTGCAACGTTTGTTATTATTATTTATTTCAAATTTTGTAAACACTATTTTTTGAGTTAGAAAAATTGTCAATAGCAAAAGAAGATGCCTGTAAATTTGGTATATAACGATAAAATTACAGATTCGTTTATATTTTTATAATTATATATGATGAGTATTGCAACAAACGAATACAATGATATTTATAATTGAACAATTCAGATTGAAACGTGTCTGCATGTAAAATAAGCTGGAGTACGGTTGTTACTTTTTATTTATACGTCGGGCTCGTTACGTTGATTTTTATTTTTTCGAATAACTCGTAATTGGTGTCGTTGATTAAAACGCAGGCTCGTCAGCGGACAACGCGGATAATCCGGAGGTCGGTGACGAGATTCTTGAGGTCAACGGTCGTACGCTGGAGAACGCGACCGATGCCGAAGTTAGCCAATATATACACCAGGTATTAAGCTTATGTTTAATAATACAAGTACAAAATGCCAATGTTAGAAATAAATTGAAGCAATTAAATTTCGTCCAATGTTCAACAACGAATAAACTCTGAAAGAAAATTAAATTAATTCCCAACTTTCAAAATTATTTTGCTTTGCATAATTGGCAAACACGATTTTAGAACATTTTCCTAACCCATTAGATATTTTCTCGACAATTCTGATTGCCTTAAATTCATAAATATTTTATAATCCAAAAGCGAAATAAATAGTTAAAATTTGATTGTATTTTTCGTTCTCTTTCGTATGGAGTTATTATTCACATAACATTCTTCATTATTTCATTTCCAGTGCATCAAGTCGGGGACAATAAGTCTTCAGGTGACCCGAAGAACCGGAAACAAGATGAGTGAGTATATAACGAGTGACATATGTAAATAGACATACACGTATCTATGTAGGAAAAAAAGTCTATAATTCAAAGGACAATGTTGTCCTCGTACAATCCTGTTATAAATAATAACGAGTTTGAGAGTGTCGAAAAAGAATTTAGATGAGTATATAAAGTCCTACTGGATATTGGATATACATGCGAGTCGACGGAGCGTGTTTATTAGAACGGGTGAACCAACAACGTGCGCACCCTCGTTTCTCTTTTTCTCTCTACATGTCAGCTGCATCTCATCTCTCTCGTCTTACTCTCGTTTCATAGAACGGCAACAACAGTACATAGATCCGACGATACGTACGACGGTATGCGATTTTCTCCCGGTGCATAGTGTAGCTAGAACGTAGCATCGCCACTGGGCAAGCTTGGTTAGTCGGGCTAGTGGATACGGTTCGTAGGGATCAGACCGTGAGAGAAGTTCACATGCCTCCTAGTAGAAACGATTGCGGATATATAAACAGACATGAATTTCCGTGTGTCACTGTGAGTTAAGGTTACATAAGTACTGTCAATTATTGCTCATTATTGTGTACGTGTAGTGCTAATAAGCCACTATAGTCAGACAAACGAAAAAATGTCGAAAATGGCAATTATCACTCGATTTCGAAAACGTTGATAGTTTGCTGCGAGGCGAACATTTTTCCATTTTGTATGAAGAAAATGATAAAAATTAAGCTATGTGTATTAATTAAGAAATTTAATAATATTAAATATTAATTAACAACGTACGCTCATTTTTGCAATTAATATTGTAGAAAAATGCGATATGGATCAGCCTGAGAGTAAAGCATTAAAAATATCGATTAAAAAATTAAAGTTCGCACATGGGAGAGTAGACATTGTTCGTGGGGTACAGCCAATGGACCTCGGCGTATTATTATACTCCTCAATCAGAATGAAAGATTAAATTGCCGAGATAATGACGAATAATCTATAAAAGAATAAATGGATACGATACTGGAACAGGTCCAAAACTAATAAAGAAGATTCGCAAAAGTATTACTATAATGTTAAGCAAACGGATATAAAAGTTTTGATAACGGGATAGTCGTTGAAAGGGTTCAGTCAGTGGTAGAAACGGCAGTGGAAAAGGTCGGAAGTGCACGGACAAGGATCGCGGCGTTTCACTACGCTTCAATGACAGTGAATTCCTTAGATCGTGATTAATAATTCATCACTTATTTAATATGCGAGCTCTGTCGGTTCAGCCAGTAGTAAAAGGTGTTTGAGACAAAAATGCATTCACGGCTGTTATAAATGGAATTATAAACGAACGAGAGTGTGCGAGCAAAGTTTTACGTATCGACTATGATAAAAGACAGTTGTTTCAAATTATTTGTTCTCCAGTGAACTATGTGCTAAATAAACAATTCCGTAATCACCGAAAATAAAGAGAAACGTTATTAAAAATTTGCCTTAGCAAACTTAATTAAGGCCAAGATTTTTATCACCCACATATCGTCCAGAACTGAAAAAAAATATTTACTTTCATTTATTTCTATTAATATTTTTTGATATTCAAGTAAAAAACTATGTGAATAACGAGTTAGAATTTTGACAGTAACAGCCTATACCTATAATTTAATACCTAACAACGATTCGTCAGGTTTCACCCATCGCTCGTTTTACCTCGAACCATCGACTCGACAAAAATTACTGAAAAATATCCAATTTTTGTTTGCGCTCGTATTTTCGTGGTAACACGCTCGAGTGCTAAAAAAACGATCGGAGCCACGTGTATTCCTGTACGGTCGAGAGTGAACGCGATAAAGTAATACGAGTGTGGCGAACGGTTCACAGGTGAGTCCCCTCGCTGGAAGACTCGAGGCGAGAGAGTCGACTCTGAGAGAAAAAAGGAGAGAGAGAGAGAGAGAGAGAGACACACACACAGACACACACACATACAGACTTACACCTACACAGACACAGACACAGACACACACACGAATACACAGCTGTATCAGGTGAGGGCAGGGGAAAGAGGTAAGCTCTCGTATCCCCGCTGTCCTGGCAGAGATCGTGGCTAGCTTATACAGAGAGTCGGGTATACCAGGTGGGAGTGAAAGCCAACCAAAAGCCAGGAGAACGCGAAGCGTCGAGCCTCTCGTCTCGGTATACGGCTAAAGCCAACCGAGGTAAAGTGGGCATCTCGGTTCATATCGCGACAGTAGTACTACGACGACTAAACCAACGACGGCGAGGACGGCAACGCTAACGAATAATCACAATTACGTTATCGTATCAATCGTATAATTAATAATTTACGAATTATTAATATAACGGTCCCGAGTTGGCACAAATCGAGGATACGTTCACGAGAAATTCTCGCCAATTTTCGTACGTTCTCGTCGTCGTGGCGGGTTTTCATTCCAGCTGTGGGATACATTAAAATCAGCCGATAGTTCTGCCTGACGGATATACATTCGTTGCATTTTAATCGTGATTTTTCTGTGCTATATATATATATACATATATGTATATACATATATATATATATATATATATATACGTATAATTAAGTAAATAAGTAAATAAATAAATATATATATATATACACATATATATGGATAACGGAGTGCGAGTGTGCGTGTATGTGTGCGTAGGTGCGTGTGAGTGTGTGTATGCGTATCGTAATCTCTCGTGCAACGCGTATATGTGTATTTGCAAGCATTAACTGACTCCGGGAAATGGCAACGGACTGAAACGTTTCGCGAAGTTGAAAAGAAAAAAAAAGAAAAAAAATGCTCGTGGATCCTTCGAAAGTGCTTGTGGTGCTCTTTTTATGATTTTTACGCCAGGATTAAAGTGTCCGGGAGGACTGCGGTAGGAATCGCAGTTATCTTTCACTTGGGATTACGCGATGAAGAATTTGGGGGTTAGTAAAAATATTAATAGTGGTTACGGGAATTATTATTAGTGAGATCGAACAAATTATCAAGAGCGAGGAAACGAGAAGATTGATTCTTTCGAAATGAATCGTATTTTTATGAAAAATTGAATTTCTTTATATAAAATTAATTGTTCGGAAGGATTATCAAAATCCGAACGAATATTATCTCTCACCATGGATACAAAAATTTTCTCGGTGCATCGAAAAAATACGGAAAATATTATAAAACACACTTTTATAAAACACGCGTTTTCAAAAGTTTTTTTTTTCATTTTCGCGCCCTCGAACAAATTTATTAGCCGAGCGAATAAAATAGTCGATCATTGTTTTTATAAAAAATTGCAAATTCCGATCTCGCACGGCAAATAAAAATATCGAGAGTAATCTATCGGTGCTAGGAAATAGTTTTTAGGATACATACACGGATTACATATATAGAGATGATTACTTCCTCATAATAATGACTTCCTCGAATAATCGAGTACATATGACCTCACCTTCCTCCTCTTACTCGCATACAATACGTGCTCCAGCATAATATCCTATGTTTACACGAAATATACATAATTATGAAAATGAAGGAGGAGCCGTTTGCGGGGACAGAGACAGGACTTAGTCTGAAGTCCTCAAACAGTTCGCGTTCGCAGAAAAAAGTAACAATAACAGGAAAACGAGAATAGTTGATGCGTAAAGAGGGGAATTTGGAGTAGCAAAAATACAGATAAATAAGGCCCCTATGAAAAAATTTGCCTATGAAAAAAAAAACAAAAAAATTTTTTTTTTTTAATTTTTTTAATCCAAATACAATTCAATCTCGGTCGACCAATCAAATTTAATTAAAAACAAACGAATCGAAAATAGAGACATCTCGTCGATTACGATTAAATCAAATCCCTTGCAAACCCCGAAAGGAACAACTTTCCGAAAAACTTATCTGTACATTCATTACGGATATAAATTTTTTCGTTTTCTCCTTTATATGTTTGTGCGATGGACGTACACGACGTTAGCCGATATACAAGAGAGCTCAACTTGCACAAGAGTCATGAAAGCGAACGAGGAATGCACCACGAACGACCCTCCCCCCTTCTCTCGCCATCCCCTCCCTACCACCCTCTTCCTCCACCCTGAAGAGCTGACAACACAAACACGGTTCTATATCTCACTCCTGTTTCTTTTATACTTGCATATACGTTTATATATATATAGAAAACGATAGCACTATATAGACGCGCTGGCTCGTTTTGTCGATGGTGGCGGACGTTCGCACCCCGAAGCTCGTTTGAAGTTTGAACAGCTGGTTTGCCTGCGGTATACCATTTTCCAACTGTTTTCTTTCACCGACGCTCTTCCTTCTCGCTTACCTAATACGATGTATGAATAGATACTTTCAGATGTTTACTTTTTCCATCATCGTTGTTTTTTTTTATATTAAAACATCGATCGATAATTAAAGATACGAAAAATTTGCACGTTACAAAGTGGCTTTTAAATTTTGCACGATAAAATTACATAATTGCGTCGAATATGCATAGGCATGAAATTTAGGGTAGTTTTTAATAAATGGCGAAAAATTTGGGGAAATTATTTTTCCTTCGTTATTTAAATTTATTTCTTGATCGTCGAATTTTTAAAAAATTTCTTTTTTGATATTTTTACAATAGGGGCGAGTAGGGGGTTTTAGTTTGGAACCGTAATGGAAAAAGTGTCGGCGCTATCACGCCGCGAGTGTCGTGGTTGTGATTGCCACGTGACTCGTATTGATAGCTCGGGCGACCGCGATTCGAGGCTCTCTTTCTTTTTGTCGCGAGCTTTTCTATCGCCATAGCGGGCGTTCCATCTGAAAAGTTCGATCTCCGTCCTACTAGTTTTAAACTTCACTCGATTAGTTTGAATTGTTTTTCAAAAATTGGGGGTGGGGGATGCAATCGAATTCCCTCTCTTATTTTCCCCTGTATTATTCTCAACATATTTTCGCAAACTCGGGATACGAGAAAAGTGCAAAAATACAGAGGAAAAAAACCATGATGGATCGTAGCTACAAAATTTGTATGTAAAATCTGTAATATTTGACAATTTTTCAGATTAATAACATGCATTGATTTGTATTGAAAAAATGTTCAAAGAATCGATGGAAAAAAATCTGTTAAAAATTGGAAATATTTAACATCACCCGTAGAACCGTGCAAAAACATGGGTCAGGTTTGATGGATCATGGATCGTGCATTTACCAAGTTGGCATGGAACACCCCATACATATTTATATACACACACGATGTATAGAACGAGCGTATATATAGATGGTACGTTCGTTACAGCAAACGTCGTGCCACGAAGCGATCGTATTGTCTCTCTTTCTTTCGCTGTGTACAGTTAGGAAACTGGTTTGGCCTCGTGCGATGGTGGCGGCGAGAGAGTATCCTCATTGTCGTGTCCTCGTCGCGTCTCTCTTCCCATCTAGCCAGCCATCGACGCCAACCGCACACTTTATTCCTATACGAAATCTCGCGAAGCCCCCACCGGGAAATCTACCAGTTTCCCTCCCACGTGTCCACGGCGTTTTCTTCCGCTGGTCGGACGTCGGTCCTTACTTTCTTCCTTCAAACCCAAATTTATGTTTCCAACAAATTTGTCTCAAACGTCGAATAAGAGAATTTTTCTACATTGACCATCATAAAATTTTTATTTTTCGAGAATTATTAGAGAATTAGGATTAAAATACCTAAAGCCTTATCAACAAAGAAAAATAAATAAAATTTGAAAATTATTTAATATAGAAATAAATTATAAATAAATATTGCCAAGCTCGAAAAATGTGAACCTAAATATTTTCCTCATACTTCAAATTTTTTTAAATATTCACACTCCTTTTCAACGTTTTTAGATATTTTGCTAAATTAATGTTATTTTTAGTACTGATGGAAACTTTGTAGAAAACTTTTTTTATTTTTCCCTAGCATCTATTATGCTAAACTATAGTTGAGAAACTATATCGTTTGACAGCTGACGGTATTTTCCGATTAAAACTAAATTGGGCCAAGTATGTCTATAGAGAACGTCGCGACGTCTCGACAAAGACACATACCCATAAAGTTTAATACTGGATGAGGGATGGTATCGCGAGTCTTCTCGCGGTTAATTGAATTTCTGCAGTACGGCCGTACCGGGGGTTAATCGAAAACCGCAAGTTAATTAAAGGGAAAACGTCGAGGACGTTTTTGCGTTTGCACATGGGAAACGTCGAGAAGGGTTTTCACCGGAATATTTGCAAGTGGGGTACGTGGCCTCGATGGATATCCGGAAAATATATCGTTGGGGTGGACGTATTCAGGAAATGAGAGAGTTCGTCGTGGTCAAACCGATACCGTAATGAGAAGCGCGAAAAGTTAGATTACCCTTAATTGTCGTGGTTACAGTTCATGTCAATTAAAAATCGCAACCTCGTTAGGTGGACCGGAACGTAATAATGTTTGGAATGATAAATAGACGATACGATTAACGAAATGTATTTAAATCGAGAATATCGAGTAGCAGCTTTTTTTAGTAGCAAGTGACTTTTCAAATTTTGTTTTCGTCCTAGACGACTGGAAGAACTTTTGGGAAATAACAACAAAAATTTAGTCCTAACGAATTCAAAACATTATTTAAATATCTTTTTAATTACATTTAATCAAATCGAATGAAACAAAAATAAATGCATTTAGTTACCTTGATAACTTTCTTCGATGAATCATTATCTGCAATTTGTTAAAAATTCAATTATATTAGTTGAATAAATTGTTCTCCATATTCACAAAAATCGATAGAAGATTTGCTAAATATTTTTATAGGAATAAACAAAACAGTGAAGAATGCAAAATAAATGCTTGAATTTTCACGCAAGGTTTTTTTTGTTGTGTACGTTGAACTGTCGATGGATTTTTTCACTCGCTCATCTCTGGCACTTCTCCCTCTCATTCTAGATTTCTCTCATCCCCTCTTGCTCTATCACGCCCTCTCTCTCTCTCTCGTTCACCCAAAGTGTTCGTTATTTTTTTTCACCGGCTCTCGGCTCTCTCCGTTTTGCCTCTCTGCCGAGAGTTCGAGCGTTGTCCGACACGCGGCCCGATCGAGTGTGTTCCAAATATAAACCCCTATTTGCGCCCGCTCCCATACGTATACTATCGTATATATCGTATTCTCTCTGTTACTCCACTTGATGGTGGTGGGTTATTGCAGCCTCGTTGGTTTCTCGTTTCTGAGTTTTCTAGTCGCTCACTATCTTTCGTGACACGTGTGTGAGTCGCTGTCGTAATCAAACAACAGCCAACAATTATCGTGCACAAAAGCCACTGATCGTTATCAGTTACAATTTCATCCTTGATTATATCCTGTGTTCCGATCTGTTTCGCGATTTATCGAGCACTTATTATTTTTTTATATATATAAAAAAAGGTTTATTTGATTAAATAAATAATAATTCGTATCGGTTTATCGTTCCTTTATTTTTAATTAACGATCCCGATGACGCGAGAGAATCGTGAAAAAAAATTGTCGAGACCTCTGTCGACCGGAAGTCGCGAATTGACCGATTTTTTTCGTAAAATAACGCGATGCAGTTGCACAAAAATTCCACGCTCCTTGACACCGGAAAGCTGTCGATCATTGCGTGATGATTTTACGACGAAAAATGTGACGAACGTCGGTGATACGAGTTTGCTATTACCCCTGACAACTATGGAATTGGAAAATAACAGATTTATGAAACATTGTGAGACACTCGAATATGACGTTGCAAGACACTTTGATTTGTCCAGTATCAAATTTATCGACGACGAGGATCCGTCAATCGATGGTACGGACGAGGCTGATGCGTTTATTTTATTTTTTTAGATATCGAAAATTCGTTTGAATTTTTAGGCGGTTAATATTCTTAGTGGGTTCAAGATCCGTCGAAAGTTTTAACAGTTCTCATGTTGAAGTCATTAGAGAAGTGACATTTATTTTTATCCTCGCTCGAAAAAAATTGTTAGAAACTGCTGCAATTGATTTATTCATTTTTTCTTATTTTTTATTCCGATATGGGACAAAAACTAAATTTTTTACGGCTGTAATTTTAAAAATTTGGAAATGTCGACTTCAAGGAACGCGTGGATAAAAA
Source organism: Netelia inedita (assembly GCA_964017225.1). Lineage (NCBI taxonomy): Eukaryota > Metazoa > Arthropoda > Insecta > Hymenoptera > Ichneumonidae > Netelia > Netelia inedita. The sequence goes on along the minus strand of OZ024923.1, from coordinate 28,116,301 downwards.
AATGATCAAGAATCGATTTCTCAGCTGTAAAAATCTCTAGAAAAATTATTTTATTTTTTCTGAAAGCATATTACGGTACATAATTTATGATTAAATTTATATTTGTTTTTTTTTGCATAACGAAATGCGATGATTGACATCCAGGATATTGCGAAGCGCGCTAGCGTAGCGTAAACTTCGACGTATACGGTAATAGTCCCAAGGACGATGCCTCTAGGAAATCTTTTATTCCATTCTTGTGGATGTTTTGTACCATCGGCTAACTTTTCTAGAATATATGTCAAGCTCTGTCTTGAGTGACATCGTTTTAGCCCTAGGAAAATGCATCGACAAGCTTGTCTCTCAAATTCATTATTAAATTGTATTAAGCCTTTCGATTAAAATTTTCATTATAAAAAATTTTCTCCATTATTATTGTACTAATGACTATTGTCCTATCGGTAGAAGAATTGGACGGGCCCAACGCCGATCGCATAAGGGACGCCTGGGTCATCGCACTCGAGAGGTAAAACAAACAAATCTTGATGCAATTAAACGGTTTCATTTCTGATTAGTTTAAATATTCTAATTCTAATAGTAATTCAAATTTTGAATGAACGAACTGAAAAGAATTTAACCTTAGCAAAATTACTTTTAATCGAGGCAAATATAGTATATTTTATTTAATAAAAATCGAATTACATCAATGTGTAATTAAGCTTCATCCATTTGATTAATTAGTGGTTCTCGATGCGATAAAGATATAATAAGAAAATGGGTTATTTAAGATGTTCATTGACTCATTCACCTTGTAATTGCAGAGGGGCGAGAGAACGTCTGCAGAAATTACCGGCTCTGAGAAAGATTCAGCCAAGAGATATCCAGGCAATATTACATCAGCAGGTAAGAAATAAACCATCATTATTTTTCCTTAAATTTTTCCTTATTATCTTTCTGACAAGGTCAAGAGTCCAACTGACCAAATAAAAATCAAACGTATATCCAATCTGTCGCTGAATCATACGTAAAATAAAAATAAAATCCATGTAAAATTAAAGTGACGCGAGAAAAATGTCGTTAATTCGTTAAAATTTGTATTAAACGAAACTGCTTCTGGAATTTCAATATTTCGATTGATTTTTTGTCTATGAATGCTCGTTGCTCGTGAAACGAGGAATGCAAAATTCCGTGTTTGCAACATTACGCCGTCGGCCGTGGTTCTGGTCCCGAGAGCAGGAAAATTTGCTCGCTAGCTCTAACCGCGATTATGCACACACGGCCTTGGCTCCAAGCACACGTTTTCAATCGCTGTGGTCTGACGTGCCAATCCTTGCCCGAGTCTCGGGGAAGGAGCTACTTTTATTTATCGTCTAGGTTGCTCATGTTTTGCTTGGTCATCAGCGCTGGCATTTGCTTATATACATCATATTAATAACGAGCCATTGAAAATACTTTTTGCTAATAAAATCATACCGCCAATTTAGATCTAATAAGTATTTTAGTGCCTCCCCATGAACCGAAGATGCGAAATAAATCCCCGAATTAATGAAATATATCAAAGATTCATTTTTTATGAACCCAATTATATTTGATTATACATTCGATAGATTTTTATTAATTATAATCATCATATTTAATTATGTCGACGATCTATTAATCTTATTTGATGGCATCTTCGATATATTTAGATTTATTGACAAATTTACTTCGAGGGAAACTTAGTTCAAACGTATTTTTTTCATAAATATCATTGAGTTATTGCACAAGTAATACTTTTCATTTCCCAATAATATGATGCTCGTCGCATCAACAAAATGTTTAATTTTTATAAACGATCTTATGAAACGAAAATTTTGAAATAAAATAAAAATGAGCTAAAGTATTCGTGTGTCGCCTAAGGCGCATATGTTTATGAAACTTGTCAGTTCGAAGAGTCACGAGTCTCTCCTTTCTCTCCCGCTCTCTTTCTCTCTCTCCCCCTCTCTCTCTCTCGATTTTTAAAAATATTCCGACGGGTGTTAAATTTTCAAGAGAGAGCGTGCGATTCTCGTTGTGCAAGACGAGAGACGCATCGTTGCAATCATTCATTCGTAAATTATTGCTTTTTTCTCCAGCTAAAAAAACAAGCTTAAACGAACCGAAACAGGAATCTACTATAGCTAATATACATTAACCGTAATGGACGTCGTTCTGGTTGTTCGCTATCCGAAATCATTCTAGCGGGACAAAGAGACAGTCTCTACTCATTAAGTTGCTTCGTCGTATTTACGACAATTAATTTCTACCCTTGTGATTTTGCGAAGACCAATTTACGTGGTTTGAAAGTATGATTGATTATTTTCCACCTCGATTCTTCGATCAAATATATGAATTTATCACTTATCCTTGTATCTCATTCAATTTTTACAGATAACAGATGGTTCAGCTTCTACGAGTACCGACGAAACACCCAAGAAGGACGTAACCAACAGTCACATAACGGTCACTCTTGCAGACAGGTAATTTCGAAGAAACAAATACGAATGTAAATATTGTCGCTACATATTCTTTTTATATAACGTAGAAAAGAAGCTATATTAGGTAAATGACATTAGTCTGTTCAAATTTGGAAGGACGATAAAAATGAATATTTTGATTTTTGCCTAAAAATTTTTACCTAAAAGTTTTATAAAATGCATAAAATACAAATATTTGTACGTTTTTCTTGAATCGTAATTGTCGAATAAAAGGAAAGTTCTTAACTACGTATAACTAGGAGCATAAAAAAACTTCAATTTATTATTCATCGTCAAACAGAGAAGCGGCAAGTCGGAACGCGGTACCAGCAAAGCTGAGCAACGGGACGGTCCCGAAAGGGGTTGCGAAAGAGGACGAAGATACGAAGGATCGCAAGGACATATTGGAAAAACAGCGCAGCTGTCCCGAAGAGGCGAATCGACTGGTGAGGGCTCTGTAAAGTTCACGAGAAAGGAACTTTAAACTTTCCTCCGCTCTCGTTAGGATATTTCTTCAATTCGAAAAATGCGTTAATATTTAATCCTCTTGTAAACATTGATCACAAATTAAACAAATATATCTCAACCGAATGAAAAAAAATGCTGTCAGAAAATCAGAACTACAACTCCTGTACTTATTTTTAATGAAAATATTAATTAACTAGTTCTTTTTAGCCCCGTAAGTGTATTTTTTCGTTTTACCCATTTTGTTGACAATTAAAAAAATTATGCAAAAAAATAAAAAATACGTTTATTATGTATATATAAATATACGAATTTTTGACAGCAACCTGTGCCAGGCGTCAGAATTGGAGAACGTCGTGCGAGCAGTCCGTTCCAGAATGGACGTACGGAAGTGCTGATCGGCGAGCCGGAGGGTACACCGAGGTCACCGAGAGGATCAACCTCATCGGCAACGAACGATGCTAACCTCCTGATACCACCTGGTGATCCCGACTATCCAGAATCAATTTACAAGTGAGTTTCATCAAAGAACAATGAGAAATGTATCGTGTAGAATAAAAGTTAACGTTATATTGGCACTACTAGTGCACGAATCGAATACCAAATCCTTGACGCTGCCTGAAATACATAGGGAGATTCTAGGGAGTTTAAAAGGCGGGAAATTTAAACGACTCGGGGGCTAAATTCTTCTTTTATCGTTTAGCAAAATCCTCGTGAAGATAAATTTTCTTTTGGACATTTCTCTTTATACGAAATAACCGATTTTCGTTAATCCCTAGGGAAATTAAAACAAAACCATTAAAAACCTAGAATTATCAGCTATGAACGATGTATAGCAATTGAACGAATTGTCCATACGCGCACAGTGCTAGTTAGGAAAGTGTGTTATAAATACGATAATCAGTTCGTCGATTCTCTGGTATCGTTGATCGTCGTTCTCTTCTTTAGCGACTCACGATTTACCATACGGTCAATCAGTGGCAGTGCTAGTAACGATTGCGCTCGCTAGGTGTCGCACGGTGATGAACAGAAGAGACTTTGGTGCTCATGTTCGGCGAAGTATACGCATTATATTAATAAATTTCTCAGAATCAGAAGTGATTGAAAAAGGACACGTTCGGTCCTGTTATCACGACTGCGGAGAAAAAAATCTCTCGAGGAAACTAAGATCCTGATTAATCCGCTGAAAAATCGACAATTTTATTCCCTTCTGGATCGAGGAATGAAAAAGGCAAATCATGGATGATACTTCTCATTTCGAGACTCCATTCTTCGATGCCGTTTGTTTCGTTTTGATGCCTCAACCACGATTATTTTTTGGTCTATCTCTTTGTTTTTTCTCTCGCGTCACTCAAGGCCCGCGAGGCTCTCGCTTCGAGCCCTTGGCTTTATCCGAAGGCTTGGCTGATTGCCACGCGTGCCTTCGGAGTCGTAATCCCGGCATAACGAGACGACTAACCACCACCCTGTACCAAAACTATTCCAGTCGAATAATCAACATAACATTGTTAAAAGATTACCGGGCGAAGTTTGTGGGCGCGGCATGTTTTAGTCGTTGGTTTGAAAGACGGAGATTCCATCCGGCTACCCACACGAAAATTATTCACGATCATAATAACGATACTAATGATAATGAAAGGGCTTTGGAAACATTTATGCTTATAACAATATGAGTCGCCGTATCAGGCTGATTAGTCCGACTGTGGATTAAATTGGACAAGGTCAACTTGAGCAAAATGTCGTGACCAAATTTATAATTTCTTGTGAGGCCTGAACCACCCTTATTTTATTATTATTAAGTTCATCGCTTATATAATATTTTCAAAACAACAGTCTTCTCAGACCAAAGCCTACGCAGCATTGTTTCGCTTGACTGGGTTTGCACTTAGCCAGGAATACAAAGAAACGTCCGTTTAACGGACACACGTTACCAGTCCTCAATTATTGTCACTCTCGCTATCGGTGCAAAAATAAAACTCGTCATCGTTGTTACGGAAATAGAATGGACGTACTCGCTACACAGCCACTCACATGCACATATGTATGTAATATAGAGTACAGAAATAGGCCTACCATGGCGATTTTGATTGCGAAGTCTCATCTCCTCCGGGTGAAGGGTCTTAGGGAATAGTAGGGGGTGTAAACTGTTTGCCTCGGAGCGAATGTGGAAACCAATCCTTCTTCTTGAGGGAAGAAGACGAGCTGCGGAGGAACTTGGGTGACGAGGAGGGTGAGGAGGAGGAGGGGGAGGAGGGACACGTTCTCTCCGTTTTAGCAAATATATACCCACGTACTTATTCATAGCTGGGAGCTAAAGGAAAAGCGTTCAGGTGAGAACGGATGAATACACCCTCATCATCATTGAGCCTCTCTCTCTCTCTCTCTCTCTCTCTCTCTCTCTCTCTCTCTCTCTCTCATGACGTAGAGAACGCTTAAAAGGGACAACGGAATCTCCTTCCCTCTCTCTCGCTCTCTCATTATTTCGTGATGAGAAAACTAGGCACAAAGGAATCGCGATGAAACAGGTTCTCTCGAATTCTTTGATTTCAATGAGCTCACACGCCAGTGTAGTAAGGGAGATCGAGAGTTTCGAAAAGTTATGTTAAATTCAAATAAAAATGATGATTTTGATATTTCGACGGGCGAATATTGAACGGAAACTAAGGTGACATTATGGGTCGATCACCGATGTCAAAAAATCCCGAGTCGGGTTTATGTTATATATACCTACATATATATTTATCGACACGTACGTGGAATAAAATCGATGCGTCATTCGAGCCGTGGGACACATGATCTACGATCGACGCCCTCGTAATCGACACCCCACCCTGGGGGTATCGACTCTGCAATGTTCGTAGCTGTCGGGCTCTCCAATACACGAACAACTCGTTTTGTATTTATATATGGTTACTCGGTGACTGGCAAAGAATTTACTCGAAGCCGACGCGAGGGAGAATTGGCAGGCGAGTCGCTCAAGACCGTGGCCAGGGAGAACGCACAGCAGTGGTCTTCATCGCCGCGAGTAATCTACAGGAAATCGCGAAACGTTGAAGTTTAACAATCTGAGTTGAAGTTCCACAATCTGATCGCTCGTATTGCATTTACCGCTGTATCACTATCTAAATATTTATATATACATATATACGGCGCGTTTCAGAAGTTCCGTCCGGTATCTGCGAGTAACTGACCATGTCTCGAATTCACGTGCGAAGTCAGCACTGTCGATTCATCATAGTTTTTCAATTAGAGACGATCAAAGTTGTTCGATTAGAGAGTTGTTCAATCGCCCCAGATCGAATGCAATCAAGAGGACAGCAAGGCATAACCGTTATTCATTAGAGCATCGTCTATTTACTGGACTGTACTCACGCACTACAATCGCGAAACGCAACGATCGATGTCCCTTTAAACTTTGGATACGCCCCTCCAACGCGGCGACGTTCCAGCTCTCTCATTGGACAGCTTCGATCAGCGCCGCGTCAACACTTATCGCGCATTGGTCGCGCGAACTACGCGCATGAGTTTGTCCCCACCACCGGCTACCGAGAGGCACGGGATTTCTGAGACACCCTGTAGACAGATGACTGGAGCGAACAATTAACTATACGCCTTGGTATGCCATTCTTACGTAGATACGGAGTAATAACTCAATCACACGATTGTGAGAGGAAGTATTTATGAAACGCGCAAAAACTCGAAACCGTTAGGTTTTATTTTCCGTTTTTATCTACAGGTTTGAACTTCTTTTTCTTTTATAAAAGCTTCAGTTCAGTTTTTTTTTGTAAACGACGAATAAAGAATTTAACAATCGTATAGAAAATTTGGGATATGTAATACAATAAAGCAAGAAAAGTTAAAAATTTTAATTATAATTTGATAAAACCCTCAAAAGTAATTTACTATCGCATTAAAAATTTTGTAACCGAAATTATTGTTCAATTAAAGGATCCGATACGTGGATTCTTTTTGATTTAGGATGAAAATATTTTTGAAAAACTTCCGAAAACGTACATTATAATTCGAGTCTGTACTGTGTACCGAGGATGTTTTATGTACTACGATATTGCACCTATTACTGTATCGGTATAGACTATAACTCCCACTACAAGCACAACAGCACACTTAGAACGTGCCCTGTGTGCCATTACAGATCAACTGATTGCGTCGTGGGCATTGTTGTCCTTCTTGCGTTCTACCGGTTAGCCAGGGTTAGTTACAGCTGTCGTGTTGGTTCTCTCTGGCACATCGAGTTGCTTGATCGTCTGGCCTCGCTGCATACATATATACTTGAGCGTACGTACACAATATTAACGATGCGATATACACATACTCACGCAATTGAAATATATATGTATACGTCGTATTGGTATACAACCGTGGAATCCGCGATACTGTACTCGTCTGAGAAAATACCTCGTCGAAGCTCTATATTGCCCTCGACGAATGGCAGTGAAACAGAGAGAGAGAGAGGAATGGCGGGAGGGTCGCTCGGAAAGGTGTGGGGGGGGGGGGCGGGGGAGGGACGAGGGGAGAGGCTCGCGATACACGAAACGAGAGAAACGTCTTTGCGTACGATGCACACGCCACAGGTTGAATACGAAATGAACGGAACGATATAATCGGCCATCTCGATCTTTTCCATTTTCCCATGGGCACTTCCGGTTCCGTCAACCCTCGAGGAAACTCGAGGATTATTTGATCGTTTGCTTCTATTTTGCGATGAGAAATATTCACGCGACGACTTTATATTCCTCTGATATAGCTTCGTTTTTTTTATGACGCCCGTATAAACGTTATGGTGCTAAGAAATTTTTCGAATCGTCATCGTGTGTTATGATTTTTAATTCGTGAGTGGGATACGATTTTACGGTATCACGAAATTCTTCCGAATAAATTTTTTAATCATATCGCGATCGTGTATTGTAATTTGATTACCAAATAGGATTTTTGGGAGAAATTAACTTTTATTTGCATCATTTTTAGATCCCGATTATAATAATATGTATAATTAAAAATAATAATTATATATAAAAATATATAAATATAATAATATTTAAAAAAATAATCATAAAATAAAAATATTAGTTCTTTCTTTTCAATAATCATAAATAGATAACCATCTCGTCATTGCATGATGTGTATTTTTATAATGATTTTTTATTGTCATCGTCGTCACTTTCGAACGCGCTTTAGGCAAAACTCCGAGAATGACAGTCTAATCGTGACTGTGCAAATATGATAGAAAACTACGTGCACTATGCAACACTTTAGTAAAGTCTCGTCGCGGGAAATGGAGCATCTCGACGATGTATACCACGAGCTTAGATGTTATACCCACTTCCATGGAACGCTTCATAATCCTACCATGGAAGAAAACCAGCGCGTGTCGAGAAATAACGAGACACGAGAATTTTTTTCCCGGTTCCTCATTTATTTATTGTATTCTATAAAAATTGTATCGCTTTCTGCTACGAACTAGAAAGTAATTTTATTTTTTTCTATAATTTGTTCAATATTCTTGGGACCATGCTCGTTAAAAAAAAATTCGCACTGATATACTATTATTTTTTTGTTCGTTAACCAGTGACAATATTTTTTAAACAATGAATATTAAATTATTAATAGAACGAAAAAAATAACGAGCGTAATTTCCAAAATAATCGGAAACAGCCAGTTCTGGCTAAAATATTAAAGTTCATTATTATTAATCTTTACCTATCGCGAATACTCCAATATTGATCGAAATCCTAAATCATATAATCCCCGATTGTAAATTAAATTTTTCAATGCTATTACAGCCTTGAACCTAACGGTGGACAATATTTTTGCATGCGTTGTCTTCTGTCGTGAGAATTGCGCTGTCCCATTGTCGAGGCTACGTTGAACCGTGAGGAGAAACTCGAGAATGACAAGGAACTGACGTGTTTGGCATATCAAAATATAAATCCAAGGAATAATACGACGTAAAATAGATGTTAGCTATATTTTATAAAACGACGCTAATATTCGAATCGTTTTTTATTTATAACATGAATATACGTCAACGAATTTTTATTTTCCTCCTATTTTTTTCAAGCAATTGCACCTAACGATATTTTTTTACGAGAAAAAAGAAGCGCGTTTTTATCCGGTACTTGCCCACCCCTTTTATTTTTCGCCTTTGCCGTACTTTCTTCGACTTGACAATGAGCATCTCACGCACTCGTGCTTGCAGAAGTACGCTGGTGCAATTGAGATTGAAGGAAAAAAAAATCGAGTTGGGAGGGGGCGTATCTCGGATGTAGGCCAAGATCGCAGGAGACTATTATTTTTCTCGCGGTTGCACGCCGCTGTCAGTGCATTTGACTGGTCTATACATATATATATATATGCAATGTTCTCGCGGGTCGTTAAAGTTTTCTGAGAGAATGAAAAATAGTGCATATAGACAAACGCGCTCCGGGAGACAAAAACGGCCAGAAAAAGTGTAATTTCATGCTTTATTTGTATATTCGCTACCTACGCTTTCAATGTTTCGAGATTTCTCGTAAGTTCGCGAATACAAAAATTACAATATGTAAATTCTTATCAATTTAAAAATCGTGTATAATTGTTACGATAAATTTTTTAATCTTAAAATCGGTCCAGATCATTTTGTTTTATTTTAATATTAATGAGAATTGGAGGAAGTCTTGCGGTTGTCGCAGAGGGGTCGACTTGGCCTAGAATCTATGTCTATATAAGTGATAGTACAGATGTAGAAAATCGAGAAATCAATCATTTTCTCCTCGGATCGGAGAAGTGTTTTCTAACGGGGTCAACGACACTCTACTTCGGGTGTAAAACCCGTCGATATACGAGTACCTATACCTTGTGTGTGCACAATGTGTGTGCATAAACATACACGCATTCCAGATATTATCTCGGTAGCTCAGACGTTTGTAACGCGATAACGTGTTTAACGCGGCTCTGGGAGGGTCACCTGCGCTGGTTTCTTTTTCCCCCTTTACATTATATAAAAGTCGCTCGACGTATTATCGCGAGCCCTCGATCGGGAAGTCGGTTTGCTGACTTTAGTGCGCGATCGTCTCACAGCCACCCTACAAGCAATTACAGCAATAAAAATGATAAATAAATCGCAATAATGGCATTGATAATTAATAATAATAATTTACCATTTACTATCGTAACGGTAAAATTAAAGTGGTTTTAGTAGAAAGTGGAAAATTATAAAATTTTGATAAAAATCTTGAAATTATTCAAAATTCCAGTAATTTAATAGTAAACGGGGTGCGATAAAGAATATTGTAAAAAGTTTTAAATTGAAACCACTTATTTACTTTTTATTTTTATCGGTGTCTACAATTCAATCTAAAATATTTTTTTTTGTAATCTCAATAAAAGCGTAACGCGTCAAAAAAAAAGTTTGAAACGTAGACTAACAAGATTCGAGAGATTCACGACTGGCTTTACCATGACCTTGCATTTCTCACATTTTATTCCCCCTCAAGCTTGTGGAACAACGTTAAAAAAAATGAAGTTCCACCTATGACGTTTCCACCTACTCCGACTTACCCATACGATGTTCATTGTGTTTCCATAATCGGCTTGGCACGTACAAATGTGTCGGGTGTCTGGAAAAGTCATCTGTGGAAAAACCCAGAGATCCATTCGGGCTACCATATCCCGCCCATCCGTTGGATCTCGATGGTGCATCCCTCGACGGTTGTCGAAGCACGAAATTCTATACCTGTCTCGCCTCCAGGACTTAGCTGGCGTACCTGCGGAATGGGGCGATGCTTTAAATGCCCTAGCTGGCTCTTTTTTCTATCTCGTTTATATGTATAGCAATGTGGTCGTGAGAGGAGCTTCGACTTTGTGTACCTAACTTGCTTGTGCTCGACGACTAAAATATATCCTCGTATTCTTTAACATCCTGGAAATATCGAGGGGTGCATATAGATTTTTTTTTAAATAATGAAATCCTCGAAAGAATATTTTTCGGCGACATTTCTTTTTTTCCTTGTATTATTCATCGACAAAATGTATCGTGTGTTACGCGAGGATGTTCTTGAGAACCATCAGTCTAGAAATAAAAATGGATGGAACGATTGAGTTCTGTTCGATCGTTAAAGCGTTTTGTCCAAAAATGGCAGAGCAGTTGGCTCGATAAATATAGCAGTGCAATCACCCTAGACAGGAAGAGAACATGCCAATCACTGTAGGCGAGAGTTCCAAAAACGGCGGCTCTCCTCGAGTTACACCTGCTTCTCCATTCGGTCGGGCTGTGTGTAGACAGTTACTATGGTTATATGTGCCCCTCGAGCACCTGACGACCGGAAGGGCCCAAATGCGTCGAGCTCGTACATGGGACAAAGCTATCGTTCTCTCAGACATCCGCATGTTAACATTTGACTCGTCTTCCTTCTTGATAATTGACAAACGGACCTATACCACTTTTGAATTGGCTGATTGCATTTTTATTTTACAAACAAAATAGTGATTTTTATTTCTCATGCCTCTTGAATATTTACCTAACTGGTTTTGAAATTTTTTCTGGCTTCCATTCGACTAAACCAAACGTTTAAGGAAATTAAAAAAATTCCACCCAATATTCGAAAACGATTATTTTCTAGCTTTGACCTCTTTGATAACTCTATACATATGTATATCTCTTTTTTTCATCAATGTACGTCTGCGACTTGTTTGATCGCTCTTTCAACTGCAAATATTTAAGTTTCTCTATCTACGTGTCAAACTCACGTTATTGTCCTCTATTTGCCTTCTTTTTCATTTCCCACAACCTGCGACAGATAACCTCACCCTTTCTCCAACAATTCGTGATAAATTCTTCGTAAGGAAAAGTTGCTGCAATCATCGTTTTTTCGGTTATGTTACACGAGGTGGCCACTGTTGTTTCTTCTCTCTATCTTCCAACCGTTTACCTCTGTGTCGTCATATCGAGTCTATTCGTTACGTGACTCATCGAAGGGGCTTTCTCAGATCGGGCAAATTAATCAGGCACACGTGAGTCGCGCATGCGAGCTCGAATGTCTCCCGTTAGTTGGTTGACTATGCGAGGGAAAAATGTACAGTGGTGGGAAAGAGATAGAAAGAGAGGAAGCGGGAGTTACCCACCGAGTTACTCCCAAACACTGCTCGACTTTCGTTGACTCACGTCAGCTCAATGGACTCGATATCGTCAAAAAACAAGGATAAGGAGGCGATTGAAAAAAATAACGTTCACGATAATGCACATAATAGTTATGATAACTTCAACGGTAGAAAAGTACATAATATGAGTCACAGTCTCACCTGGCAGTCACCCAGGTAATAGTTCAATCGATGGAGATAAAATTCGGTTTCACAGACAATAATTTATAAATGAGAAAATATGATAAATTAAATAAGAATAATTAAAATTATGAATTGAAAATAATTGAGAGGTAAAATTAATAAAGAATGACAAAAATAGAAAAATAAGGCAACGAGAACACTCGGCACGAAAATATTTGACAATTTTAGCCTTAGAATCTCAGAGACGTGTAAGAGATTTTTCACAGAGCCCTGGCGTTACGGAAAACCCTTGGAGCATTGTCATTTCTACAACTCGAACTGTATAAACATGTATATGGAGAGAATACACGAGTATAGATTTTTTTGAAAGTATGTATGTATGTACATATAGGAATACGCGACACGAAAAACGTGTCGTGTACTCAGTCAAGTGAGTGGGTGGAGGTGGAAAAGATAAGCTTTCGATATCGGGTGCCAGAGCTCGGAGCGATAAGCGAAATTCCAGACTCCAGTTCTCATGCCGGGGGCCCGCTCGATGCCCGGTGTATGTCTCGATATTTTTCGCCATTGCAATTTTTCATTCCGTACGACGCGCGAAGCAAACATCCCCAAAGTGTCAAAATTCAATAGGAGATTTTTTCGTGATATTGTATTTGTTTGTATTTTCTCGGTGATTTTTTTTTGTTCGGAAAAAAATCAATATTTTAGGGACATGGTAACGACGAGGATTTTTATCGAGCACCCTTGTGCCGATTGCACCCCTCGGTGCTGGACTAGTCTGATTCATCGCTGTCTTCCGAAATCAAGGTAGAAATAAAAGACACAAGAAAAGATATCGTGAAAATGAATAAAATAGCGTCGTTTTTTTCAACCTGGCCGAATTTATATTTCTAATTTAAGAAATTTGGTACCAATTTATTTTGGGAAAGTGCGTTTGGTTTCAAACTATTTTGTTACTTTATGTAGGCAGACGACTCAATTTTCATCATTATTCGATTAAAATAATCTCGGCTGATATGAATTCTCAGATTTTCTTACAAATCCGTTCGTCTCAAATTTTAATTGATTCACATTTTCTTAAATTCTTAGATCTTTACAGTGTATAAATCTTCATTAGGTCGGCGAGAAGATAGGAAAGAATGGATTAATAATAAAAATAATATTTAATTGCAATAAATATGAATTTATTTTAAAAATATCAATTTAGAATAATCCTTCTTTTAATGAACTCGGATGGTTCTGTTCATTGAAACGGTGGTCCCTCTCTCTTCAACACAGCTCAAGGTTAAAGCAGTAAAACCATGAAATTTGAGACTCGCAAAGAAGGTGAAGATGGAAGCAAGCCAGAGGATCTTAAAAACGTTCGTTCCTTAACGTCCCCTCCATACTCCAGCAGAGTGACGTAGGTCCGCGAAGAGTGCTGATGGTGTTCGTGAATACCCAAAGAACCGCACGGGTCTCTCTTTTGTCCCTGCGATATTTTTTTGGTCCACTTTTCCAGTGCTTCGAATAATTCTTTGTGCGATCCTGCTAAAGATCTCGAGAACAATATACGTGCACATATGTATAAGTTCGTTGGCCGATCTTGTCTGGATAAATGGCAGTAACCGAGACATTAGAAAAATGAATTTTGCGACAATAAAAATGAGAAGAAAAAACGAATAGACGAAGTTGAGGCAAAAAACTAACTCGCAGCATCTTCGCTGCGAATAAAAAATCGCTTGCTGGTAGAACAAATTTAAGAAATAAGATAATGTCCTGAATGGTCCAATGTATTTTTTTAGAATTTTCTCAAAGAAAGTACAGTTCGTTTATTTTCTTTTTAGAAATAAGTAAATTGAAACGCGACTCGGTATGACTTGAATGTTGGGTTTGGGTTTGGGTTTGGTGGAATATAGCTGATACACCTCAGGTGAAACTTTGTGACTGATCTATCTTACGAGAGATTGGCCAAACTTTGCAAGATAAATTATATGTTCCATAATCTCAGGGCGAATTTGCACAAGTGTTGCTGAAATTTGCGTAACCGTTTCTTACGAAAAAAATACTTTAATTTTCATAAGTGATTGGCCTGTATATTCTCTAGCACTTTGAATATTTTTCGTTGAACTTATGATAATTTTTTTTGCAATTTTAACAATAAGAACGAAGTCTTGAAAAGTATGAAATCTTTTTTGAAACGTTGCTGGGTGAAGAGTCTATCGGCTTGTATCTTTCTTTTCTTCGTCATCCCGTCGAGATGTTACACTCACTGTTCTTCTTTGCTATATATATCTTCGAGGTTGTGTCAAGTGTAGCTCACGCAGAGAAGTGTCTCTCGCGGGAATAAGAGAAATCTGCGATGATGACTAGGACGTAACAGGAGATATATAGGAGCTAAAGACTCGAGGAAAATAAGAGTCGAGACAAGAGGAAGACAAAGAGAGACAGACGGAAAGAAAAGAAAGAGAAGTACTAAAAACATGTATTTGCCGAACGTCTGTACCGCGATTATCACAGACGTAAAACTTCGAAAATGGCATTGTAAAAGGTTGAAGGAAACCCCTAATTTCGTACAACGTTGAAGACGTGGAAAAACCCTGAGAGTGAAGGCACTATTCTCTTTTTTTTACAACATGCAGTAGTCATTGCTCAAATTTTTTAAATGAAATAAATATGAATTTTTATACCTATACATGTTTAAATAGGACATTTAGTGTCAAATTTACAAAATTTCGCGTTGCAACATTATTTAATTATTTTCTTCCATATTTTACTATAACGAATAATTAATATTTATTTCTTCTTTCATGGTTAAGTTTTAATTTTATTTCATAAAATAAATGTGTAAAAGTTGTTACCGATATTAGAAAAAAAATATTAATTCATCGATGAAAAATTGAAGTAAAGGCAAATTGAAAAAGTGAGAGGGACAATTTTTAGTTTTTTGCGAAAAAATCGGTTCGACGTGAAACTCATGGTAGATATTGACCAGACTAGCTGAGTTGTTTTTTCGGCTATCCTTTCTTCTTTTCTTTTTCACTTTTGGGTGAGTTCTATTGTGCCTTTTTCTCTCATTCTTCCGAGAATTGGGGAGGCTCATTCGTCGTCTGGCTCAAACGTACAAACGTTCTGTGAACGTTCTTTTTCTCTCTCTCTCACACACACTCTCAACCGCGTATCGAGCACGTAGCAGAGCTCGCATAGTCTAAGTACCTGAAGGACCCATTGCCGGTTCGCAGGACCGAAAAAGGACCTCTGGCCTCGACGCAGCAAAATCTCTCCTTTTCCTCACTCCACTTTCCCTTTCATCTTTTCTCCCGATGCCGAAACTACGAGTAATTTCATTTCGTCAAAGTTCCGAAGTATCGGGGTGACACGTGACACCGTCGCGAACCATCGACGACCAAACACTCGCCCTGTTCTCTTTCACATTATTTTAAAGCATTTTTTTCATACAAAAATACCGAAATTTTAATTTTATTCCCCAGAAATTTTCGAATTTGTCCTATCAATTCGTAAATAAAATTGTAACGATCATCCCGCTATTTTACCGAGGAGAAACGAGTTTTTAATAATTGTCCAAATTTATAAAAACGATAAAAAATTCGATCGATTATTAATTAATCGATTAAATGCAATAATTCATTCCAGTTAAATTGTATACTCGTGTCACCATCGTCGTGCGACCACTCGACTTATTAAATACAGAGTCGCCCAATGATTGTACGTATCGGTAGCAAACGAATAAGCCACACGGATTGCGGTATGACTTACATACAGCTATATAGGTATATATATATCACCAAACATAGCCACGTATCGTATCATCACCGAGACTCGAGACTCTCTTGACAAGCTCGAATAGCGTGGGAGTAATACGTCTGCGGCTAAGCCATACACGTGTGCACTCTCCCAGCATCCACAGGGAGTGGAAACGAGAGTAGCACTCGAAATTCCATTGACTACATTCACGAGTTTATACGCAGGAGATTAATACAGGGAGTAAAAGATGGGAGCGAAGAAAACAATATTCCTTTCCTCTTCCACTCCTCTCTCCTCTCAAGATTCGTTATCATAATTATCTCCTCGTTTGCTCGTTAAGGGGGTTTATCAGACGGAAATAAATGTTAATTGTCACGATTATTATGTTTTGCAACGTTCAAATGGTATAATAGGATTTTTTTTCGCGATTCGATGATTTGAGTGGCGCAACAGGCAATGCTTGAATATCGTAATTTGTTTCACGTGTTCGTTTACTCGAAACGATTTTCTCGTCGATTATTTGTCATCATCAGGAAAAATACATTCTCGAATATTTTATTCATCGTGTTATCAACGTTGCGCAAAAGCTTGAACGTCTTTTTTATTTTCGAACGAACGGCAAAACTACTTAGTTGATGGAATACCTGGCGAGTGAATCAGCTGTTAATCCGGTTTCGTCAGCAGAGTTTGAAGAAAAAAAATGCGATAGACGAAACCGCTCTCTGTTTCTCCGTCTCTTTCTCTCGAGAAAGCGAGCGTACGTAGAAACGATCGAGATGCCTGGACGAATTAACTAACATACGCGTTTGAATTTTTGTTTAACAAATTTACAACAAAACATCCGCCAATCGACCCTTTACAAAAAATATTATTTGCAATTATTTGTTAAAAATAAATAAATGGATGTCTGCTGGTAATAAAAAAAGATAAAAAATGATTTGAAAATAATTGATAAGACGTCGAAGACTGATAAACTGTTATTTAATTGGTCAATGAATTTGCCTACTCGTACGTTACTATAGATATTACAACGTACATGTATTCACGATGAAAACTCGTTTCATTCAGCGATATAAATTGCTATATGACTACTACGTAGTATATACATCAAGTCGAAGCGGATCTTTCGTCCGTCACCCAATTGAACGAGTTTCACTACTTCCACCTTGATCACAATAATCTTTCCATCGTAACGGACAGTTACGATCTAGTAGAAAAATTAATCAAAGTCACGTGGCCGAAAATTGAAAGAATTTGTTTAAAAAATTATTTTTAACAAAAGTATTTTATTCAACGACAAATTTTCTTCGATTTTGTGGTTTCTCTCGAAAGAGAAAGGGTACGAAAGAGAGGGAGGAAGAGGGAGATAAGGATTTGAACGAGTGCGGGAGAAAGAAGAAGCGATGATGTAGCTTCGAGACACCCTGTAGACGGCGTCGACCGCGAGAGATCGCTAACGCCAACGAAGGCGAAAGAGGGAAAAGAAGCGAAGAGAGGACGAAGAAGGAAATACGAAGATATACACGGGATATATACACTACACGGCGAATGTAGGTATATAAGTATGGAATATATAGCGAGGTACGCGATATACCAGCTTCTCGATCCGCGTCGCGGCTCAGCACGGTCGTAGTATGCGGTGTATGCGAGAACGCCCCTGGCTTTAGCGTTCGTATTCGCGGTTGCCTGCGCGACTCTCAAGCCGCGTTGGGACCCACCTTAAAGGAACCTGCATAGTTGTCACGCTACGTAAGGGTGGGGATAAATATCGCGGGGTGCTCGGTGCGGGACGCTCGCGGTGCGCAAGAGGTCCGCGTCGTTGGCGCGCGCGCGTGCGCAATGTAGTCTTCTTTCCTCGCGCTAAATACCGAATTCGTTTGGGTCTGCGATTATTTGCAAAACACGATAATGAACGACGCGCTAATTTTTCATTATTATTACACATTCGAAATGATCGTTTCGTTATTTTTTGAAATTGCCAAGGTCTTCGTGGATGGTCCGTACGATAAAAGGAAAAAGGTCGTATCGACAGGTGCCTCGTAATAGAGGATGCGCGTAGATCAGGATTATTTCAACGGCGTTTATCTCGAGGTTGAAATGGTGAATCACGCTGCAACTTTGCAGACGTATCGACGGGACTTTGATCGAGGCGCGTACAAAGTTTCGAAAAATTCTTGAAAAATGTGTACGTCGAGAGTATTTTACGGGTTATAATAAGTCGCGATGGTCGCGGTGGTGGTAGAGATGGAGGCGCACACAATCGTCGTTCGCCGGCCGAGGGAAGTACGCCGGGGCATGCGAGGGAGGGAGGAAGCGAGCGGGGAACACACCGGGGCGTCCGGGGGCCTGCACACACAGCCACGGCTATATCGAAGCCAACAAACTCGCAGTACCCAACTGAAAGCCGTCCGGCCGTGCCAGAGTCGACGATGAGAACGGCGACTGGTCGGAGAGTTTGAATAAATTTAAACGAGCGAAAAACAAAATATTGCGATTTTACAAAAAAATTTCGACGTACGATAAGGACGATAAATCGTAATTAATTTAGAGATTCGTTCGTCTCGTTATAAATATATCCGTGTATGCCTATATAAATATATCGACACTGTCGATCATCGAGAGTGAACAAAAATCGTCCAAGGTGAAAATCACTTATAATGATGAAATTTCGTTAGAAAAATATCAATTCGCGCGGATCGCGAATAATTTTTCTTCGAAAAATTATACATTCCAACTCGATTTTATGGTGCGACACCGCGAGTACGGCGAGAGCGCGACGTTACGAGTGGGAATAACAAAAGGATCGTGGTATTTGCGAAGGTGGCGATGAAAATATAAACAGGTCGCGATTGCAAAAGTTTTCGAAAAATTTCAACGCGCAAAATTGACGTCAACTTGGATCTTGGATATTTGCGACGAAAAAAAAAAAAAAAAAAGAAAGATAGAGAGTCGCAAAAAAATGAGCGTACGTTATATGTATACACATCCGTGATCGTGTTATCCGGCTTTCCCAAAAGGTCTACAGGCGAGTATGGAGGTGCAATTAAGGCGGTTAACGGACTTGGGAATACCTGTCTACGGCCGCAGCCACCGTCGCAACCGATACCAACGACGAGCCTAAAACCGGTACGACAAAGAGAGAGAGAGAGAGAGAGAGAGAGAGATAGAGCGAGAAGAGCCGAGAAGAGAAGAGAAGAGAAGAGAAGAGAAGAGAGTTCCTCCCGACGTGTACTCCATACCCGCGATACGACACTTACACGCCGATAAAGACTTGAGAAGAGGAACAAGCCGGAGGAAGAGAAGGAAAAACGAAGGAAGATAAAGAAAGAAAAATGAAAAATACGTACGAGAATACAAGAGAACAGAGAGAAGATCCCGTACACACTCGTTCGTACAGTGAGCCTACGTGTGCCTGAGAATATCTTCTTACATATATGTATACACCTGTGTGATGACTATAATACATATATACATACCTGTGTGTCTATATACACGTATTCGTGCGACTGTGTATTCGTGCATTTCTACGTTCTTAGTTTCGACTGGCTGTATGCGTGTTCGTATGTTTGTGTGCGAGAGAACGCTACGGCTCTCTCGGTTCGAACCACTGCCATCGAGCACAGCCAACTGCAGCAACGTCAGTGATGCACGCGAGAGAGACTCGCGTATCGCGGTGCTCCTGAGGCACCTGTGTGTTTGAGAAAGCTCGCTCTGTATTCTCTCTGCTCCCCCCCCCCCCTCCTCCCCTTGCCGCTCTTTCCCCACGGTCGTACAAGCCACCGTACTCCGCCAGTCGTGGCTTCCCTTCGAGCCGAGAAACGACTCCCCGACTCGTTCATTGGCGTTGTGCAACCAAAATTCCGAACCGAACGAGAATTCACGATTTTTTGGGGATTTTTCGTTTTTTTTTTGTTTGTTTTTGACTCGCGCGGTAAATCGACGAAGGATCGATAAGTGTTGTACGACGAAGTGCGAAAATGGTTGTTGTGATTTTGTTAGGGGTTTGAAAACAGGTTGGAATTGTTTTGGAGCTCGACGATCGATTGGGATTTTTTGGTTTTGAAAAGCGTTGGAAAAGGATCGATAGGACGATCTTTAATATTTTTTCAGGAGGAAGAAGATATCGGGAGTTGAGTATTTTGGTGCATCGACGATTTGTCGATCGACTCGAGGGAAGAAGTTTCGAGAGGGTTGAAACCAGATCGATAGATCGACTGGTGCGATCGAAAATATTTTACCAGAGGATAGAAATGCATTCTGCGATTTTGTCTTGAGATACGAAGCCAGAGACGAAAGAAGAAAGAAAGAGAGAGAAAAAAAATAAAAAAATAAAATATACGATGAGTAACGCGAATCTCGCGATGTCGCGAGAAAGGGGCGATTGAGATTCACGACTCGTGCTCTGTCGTCTCCCGCCCTTCGCCTCACCCTGCAAAACCCAACGAGAGCCGCCGCCATATCCCGGGTGCGCCCATGAGAGACGCACACCGGTGTTGAGAGGAATATCATATTGACGATTGTAATAAATAATCGACGAATACCAGCCGCGCCATGAGGATTCTTAAAACACTGCACTGGTACGTTCACTCGAGATCGCTCGAGTTTACCATTTATTAATTTTTTTAATTTTTATTAAATCTTCTTTTTAATACTATCAATAGTGCTACATGACGAATTCAATTTTTTTTCTCAACCTTTGCTAGCCATCTCGCGCTATCAAATTGTACATATTATTTTCTAATATTGATTTTTTTTAACAATGTTTTTTGGTCGCGTCGGTGCGGCCAGTAAATACTTCATTGAAACGATCGCATTGTTCGAAATGTCGGTCGCTTTAATCCGGAATCGCTTTCGCCTTTCCACAAAAACAGATTTTATTTACGCTATGGCGATACAAAAAAAAAGAAAAAACGTGTCGAACTTTGAGCGTAGAACGTGTTCGTAGATGAGCAAAAGTTTTATTTTGAAAATAAAAAAAAACGTACTCATGGAACGTTGGTCGGGTTCGCGTGACTGGAATTCTCATTGATCCGACTATTCAAGGAGAAATAAAAGTTTTCCAATGGCCACCACGTTCTCTCTCATATATACATTTATATGTATGTGTCTATTTATACGTAGTAATTTTGCACGTTGAAAGAGGCCCAAAACATAGTTTTTTTTCCTGGAAACCGGGACTGACGCCCCGTCGAGGGTCAGGTATAGAGAGAGAGGCGATTCGGCAAGGGATTGGTACTTAAGGGAACGACGAGAATAGCCGGAACTTATTCCCATCGCCTTCTATGCAAGATTCGTACAAACTAAATTATTCTGGTGACCATAGACGTCACCTTGACCGCCTTCGTATCTCTCATCACGTTCGTCATTGAATTGCGACGATTAAGTGTAAAATAGCAATTATTCTCAATATTTAACACTTTTTAATATAAATTTATTGATCCAAGTAATCAATAATTTGTAATACCGATCGATTATTCGATTTGATAATAATTATAATTTTCTGTCGCTGAGTAGTTCGATATTGAAGTTATTATTATAAATTATTGCAGCGAATTAATCGCGACAACCTCGGTGGTGAGACGTGCCCCGGCGAAGGTCCGAGGCCTGAGGAGGCGTAACGCGATTAGGTCTGTTCACGAACGACTGTCGCACTTCGGAGAAATTTAAATAACGTACGTTGCGTTGTTACGAAAGCCTTGGAAAAACGTGAAAAATTTATCCGAATGATTTTCGAATTTTTTTTTATCGAGGCATTGCGTCGAACTAAAACATTCATTCGAATTAAAACAAAAACTTATGGAAATAACAATTTGCAAATATTGCCAAAAATGTAAAATATTTTGATGATTTTAAATATTTCTGTATGGTTTCCATTCGCAATGTGCACCTTGGTCACGAAATGCGTTTAACGTCGAGTATAAATTACGGTGAAACTCAATTAGCAACACTTTCCACGGTTACCCGAGTGCATAAGTACGTATTATACATTCTGCGTTTCTTTAGATCGTTTCTCTAACGGCACGAAAATTTTGTTGACGCGGTCACATCACGTGATCATTCATTGACTCGGCCGAAATAATGGCGTTCGGAAAAACCGAGTGGGACAGTCGTGTGCCTTTCAATAATGATCAAAAGTAGATTAACATAGGTATAACGCTAATAGCCATAGGTATACGCTAGATTTTTAGAAATTTGAAATACCTCAGTAGACTTTTAATTACCGAGGTAAAGTGTTCCAGTTCTTGGCTCTGTTATGACGACATCTTGAATGACAAGCCATAAACATGTAATTAAATGAAAAAATTGTAAAATGAAGAACGTAAAATTGAATATTACTATCGTAGTGCACGAATAAAATATCCAGTGTGGCTCCGACGGGATAATAAAAGTAATACAAAAGAAAGGGAATTTTCGTTATTGCCCATTAAGATGCCATTGGTACCACCGTGATTTTATTAGAAAATCATGATAATTATTAAAACTCATGAGCGCCAGTAGCAAAAATATTCACCACCTGAATTCATCGATACGCAATATTATCGACAATTATTCATGAGCGTGATGATAAATACAAATTATTATTATTACGAATGGATTGGCCAAAAAATAATTTTACACAGATATAAAAAAAAATAGGCTCATTCGTGGTTATTTTATGATAAAAAACTGGGCCATCTCCACTTTGTCATGGCAATAGAAGGGTAACAATTTAAAAAGCATCAGTGTGTCACTAGTTGAACGAAGAAGAAAAAATACCTCGTTCATTACGACTTCCGGAAATGTCGTTGAAGTGAAACTGGTTCCGAGAACTTAATGAATACAAGTGAGAAATGTTTTGTTCCATACATACCGGTCCCCAATGGTATTAGTACTTCTTCCGAGCCCTTTCTTGAAAATACGTTGAAAGGGGTTGTGTCTGGAGACGTCCGTAGGAGAGGCCGCAAAAAATAAAGGAAGGGTTGTACATGCCAGCAGGAAGTACGTGCGGCCGTTCAATAATCCTTTGAAAATATAGTGCAATATATATACACATAATAATAATGGTATACTTACACAAATATAAAATATCGTATGAAGTATAATTTAGTTGGGAAACGAGAACTTCGATGAACCATGTGGTATCCGGTGTCTACCATCGACGCTTTCCACCCCTGGAAGAGTCTAGAACAGTGGCAGCCCGTTCGAAAATCTCGCTCCTCGGTGAATCCTTGGTGAGATCGGAAGTGTGCATGTCTGTGAGTTTAGGATTATGAAGAAATATGCATCTCATTTCTTCACGATCTTTCGAACGGTTTGACATGCGACACCAATGTAGCGATACGTTACCAAGATGGCCTTCTGGTCCGCCACTGACCATTTTTATAACAGTCATCAAGCGCACGGTGTGCATTATTCGGATCCATAATCTGCTTTACAAATACCATCCTATGTAGGTAGACGTTTCATTCGGTTTCTGACGACACCAAATGTTCTTACTTTCCCGGCTGTTTCATTGTGTTTTCATGTCGCGTTTTTTTGCATTTGTACTATACTATTACGTATAGGAGCCATCCTAAAGTCTGGAGGACACGCATGCCTTCAAACGTTCACCGGCTCTTGAGTTCGGTGTATAAGGTGTTCAATAAGGAACACTGGAGGAACCTTTTCAATGTTTCTGTGAAAAAACGAACAACCACTTTTTTCTTGACAAATAGAAGCTAGATCTTTGCCACGTCTACTACAGAACGGTTGGAGGTATTGTCGCCACAAGCATGTTGATTATCGTAGGATTCGAAGAATGAAAAAGATTACCTCACCGTTATGTCAATCGAATCTAAATCCTGAAAGCTAATCGTAAGACGCTTATCTCACTTCTCCGGTAGCGCATTTATACCACCCGCTGAGGAATATATGACGATATACGTAATGTATACCTAATGTATATAGTGGATTCAATATGCGCCATCGCCCCTCCTCCGAAAACCTCTTAGAAACCGCGACTCATCGTGCAAGCATTCAAGCTCGCGCAATCACGAGAGACGAGGGTGAAAGATAGAATAGGAAACATAGAACTCCTTTTAATTAGCGCCACAATCTCCTGATCTTTAGTGCACTGGTATATCATAGTCGTACATGTAACCATATGCTTCCTGGCACAGCCTTCATATTTTATATATGTACATAGACATATACGTTTACGTATCTTGCTGTCTCGTGTGGTTGATGCGCGACAAAGAATAATCCCATCAAGCTTTATATAGGGCATTCCAAGTCAACGCCACCAACCTCTGACCCTGACACGATTCAATTTTGTTTGTTTCATCGTGTACACGTTGCGTTCTTCCGATTGAGATAGGTAGACGGACTTTTTTTTAGAGATCGCAGATATCTTGACACAGCCCTCAGAGAAGATAGTTTTTTTTTAATTTTGAAGGGAAATGTTTGAAATAAAATGTTAATATTTTTGATAATTAAACTCGTCAGTTATTATCAGAAGGGAATATTTCGAAAAACATATAAATAACAAAATTCTAACGAAATCACGTATTTGTTGTTATTTGCAGGTCACGAAGGCGCAGCACTAGTGGCGTTAACGATATTCACCTGCAGCCGTCACAGCTGCAGGAAAACAATAACGGCGGCTCGCGGGACAACGTCAAGGGAGGTGGCGGAGGAGAGTCTCGGGATTCGAGAGTCGAGAGTACGGGTGGGCCAAATGAGATGTGGGCACCGGGGTCTTCCCCGGGTCACAATCGGGAGCTACCCGTCGACGTGCCCGACAGTCTCCTACAGCAGGCATACGCAAACAAGCAGGTAATGTCGTTGATGTTGAATCGTAGTGAAACAGCGTTCTGGTCTGCGTCGACATCCCCGCGCAATCGTCGTCACTTAACTACCGACGAAGCTGACGACACTTGCATTGGCAATCGTAGAGCTAGCGATCACGAAATATCCGATAACGATCATCATCATCATCTTCATCATCATCATAATCACCAAAAGCGTCATCAAAGTAACAGGTTGTCCCTAAACGTTAAGACAAACATCAGCTGTGTCGACGATAATGACACGACGTCATCGGGATTCGTCGATACCGATCGCGTTGCCAATACCTTCGAGGTACCGACGCGCGTCGATGGCAAGGATGACAATCAGAATGACAGGCAGCGCAGTGACAAGGACAAAACACTGGCGAGAATAATCGAAATGAACGTACTCAACGAAAACGAGATGGCGGCGACGCTGGCCAATAACAAGATGGCTGACGAGATGCGTACCGTCTCAGCGGCGAGTGCCGACGAGGATCAAAAGCTCAAAGTGACGATACCCCTCGAGAAGATTCATCCTTTCGAGATTACCGACGACGAGGACGACGTCGTCACTACCGACAGTCCATCGCTATCGTCGGTGACGCGAAATGGCGTCTCGTCGCCGACCGCCATTTTAATGCAGAAAGAGACGAGCGTCGACGCCGACGAGGACTATCCGTTCGCGAAGGAGGATTATCCGACGATGCTCAAGACTTGCAGCGACGATTCGGCGAGTCCGAGGAGTTCGTCCGGCAGATCGGACAGCACAGCGCTCCTCGACAGCAGCCTCATAATGACGGGCAAAGAATCGCCTCTTTACGACGCGAGGAGAATCGATCTTGGCTCACCGTGTCGCCCTCTGGTGCCGGAGATAAAAATTGCGCCTATATTCACGCGCGGACGCGAGACAACGTCTTTCGACAATCCGGCTTACGGACTCGCCGATCTTCACGACCTTCATCAAGGCCTCTTGATGAGATCCGACGAAGTTACCGATCTCACGAGACTAATCGACGAGCAACAGAGCATCGCGAACGGGAGAAAGTCACGTCCGAACGAAAAGACGAGCGCTTCATCACCACGATGGTCGACACCGACGAAAGAACACACGGTACATCGTCAGCCGATCAAGTCGGAAACGACCACGAGACCTTCGGAATCGACCAAGACCAAGAAAAAGAGCACCTCGAAGCGTCAAAACGAAGTGGAGAGGCTGAAATCGAGAGGAAGCAGGGACTCCGATTTGGAGATCGACTCGGAAGGTCTTCTGGGAGCTGGCTCGACCGACGATCTATTATCCGGTGAACTGACCAATTTGACGATAACTCGAAGCAACCGGAAGAAGAAGGGACAACAGTTGCACTCGTCGAGCGGCTATTCGACGCTTCGAAGCGATGCATCGATCGGTGAATTTGCGGATCGGCAGCCCGATCGTTCGTTCCTGGTCGTGGGAAATCGCTCGTACAGAGAGGTCGCCGTCGATTGTCCGCCCGATTTCGTGCCTGTCACTAAGTGTCATCCGGTTTATCCACCGCCCAACAAAACCGACAATACGATCGAACGTAACAGCACCATTCACAATCTCCAAATGGACAGACTTTCCAGACACGTCGACGACACGACGACTTTTTTCCCCGAATACGGAAGACGCGATTCCGCCTCCAACTTACGTTCGAACTGGTACGCGAGAGATACGACTTTAACGAAAAACGCGACAGAATCGCGTAACGCGAAAGACGAAAAGAGTTTGGATCGCGCCGGTAACACGGAGACGATTCAGCACGAGGAACAACGACAGCATGTTAAAACCGATGATGTTAGGAACAACGAGGTTGTTAGCGATTTAGGAGGAATACACGAGACACGTCGAGAGAAGGTAAGATCGAGGGTAAAGAGTCGTGTGCTGCGTTACAAGGCACGGCTTAGTTCGATCGGTCGTAAATCCACAAATACGCTTGTACACGCTTCCTCTGGTAAAGACGGAAAATCATCGAAAGCACGAATTTTCGCAAAGCACAGCTTCACCGCTTCTTCCAATAATTCCTCGACTAACGCTTGTAAAATAACATCGTACTCTGACACGACGACGGGACGATCGGGCCACACGATATTGTCCAATAATCAATCTGTATCGTCCAACGAATCGTTTGATTCGTCCAAATATTCGAATTGTCAGGCCAAAGTGGGTCGACGTGCCCACAATGATTACGTCAATGATCGTATACCACGTCGACGATCGATTCTAAATCTCATGCAACGCGAGACCAACGAGAATTCGCGTAATTCGTTGCTCGAATTTGTCGGTCGTCGGGACTCGACACCCGTGATCGTTTATTACTCGTCCAAGATCGATAACGCGCTCATCGTCGATAACGGGCTTCGTAGATCGACGATCGATGACGATTATCGCGTTAACGATCGTACGAAAGAGATGACAATTTTCTCGCGCGACGATGGTGTCGAGCCACACGACGTAACGGTACAATTGGAGAATACCCAAAATTCTTTGCTCTCGTTGGAGTATCGTCGTAAGATGGAGGACGACGTAACGAAGGATGACGACGAGTTGAGCATTTGCAAAAAATTATTCGACGATTCTACCTCGAGCGAGGATACCGAAAAATTAATTAAAAAATGTCTCAGCGAGACGAATCTTTATCGCGATAATAATGACGAAAAGTTCATTATCGAGACGCGTTCGTGGCTCTCGGAGCCGTATCTCGATTTAGATCGATTCGCGCGTAATTTCACGATTTACGATTTTATCGAGAAACGAGCCAAAATCAACGAATTTACAAAAATGGGAGAGCCCGTGTTGACGAGACAGGATGTCAACGATGACGAGACCAAAGAACACCGTGAAACTACGGCACAGGTAAAAGATTATTAACAAACAAAAACAGCACACCCTCACCAAAATTGGAAACGTCGGAATGGAAAAGCGGAACGATCTTTTTTGCCGCGAGATCTCTGCATACTGGAGTGGATTTATTTTTTAATCGCAAGAATTACCAGAAGCCACTTATATATACTTGGACATGTGTATATATATATATATATATATATATATATATGTATATATATACTTGATGTATTATGTGCATATATAAGTACTTCTAGTCGCATTTTTGTTCGGGCACTCTATGACCTTTCGCATGACTGGTGAAACTGGAAAAAACACTCTCTTCTCGAGTACGTACCTGAGATATTATATACGAGGCATGTTTACTCGTCAACGACCACGTGCAATTGGCAATAGCATGAATGCAGACGGGGAAAGCTCGGTCGAACGGTTCTAAAGCAATTTAAATATCGAGACAAAAAATACAAATAGAAATTAAAAAGATAATAAACTGAAATAAAATGAAGCCCGTGGCTTTGACATATCCCACAGAAGAGTTCATCGACTCTATATCTATCGCATATCCCGCAGCAAATCCTTTCATCTCGCATAAAGTTCATTTTCCCTACACTGCGCGTGACGACTTCTATCTGCATATCCGTTTGGGTCTTTTCTACTTTTTTGTTTCTTTGTTTCTATTCCGTAATTTTATTTTCTACTTTATTTTCGATAGGATCAGTGAGATACCAGTTCGGTAAGTTCTGGACCGTCCCAAGAAAGCAAGAGATATTTCCAATGAGACTTTCTCTGCACGATTTCAAAAACGGTTTATTCGATTTTTATAGATGAAAGAGAAATTATTGTGGTTGATCGACACTTATAATTATCGGCTATTTTGATCAAATAATTTCTGAAAAAAAGAAAATAAAGCTCGAACGGGAGTCTAATCATGGTAATTACATCCGAGCGTCTCGGTTCGTGATCGTTTGAATATAACGAGTTATTAATCTTTATGAAAGTTATGCACTTTTAGTGCACATGCAAATTTTTCTTCCGGTATTGCTGAATATTTTAACTGAGAACGAAAAAAAAATTAAGAAATAATTGTAAAAGTCGAAGAAAAAAATCATCGAATTATCGATTCGACGTTTTATTTAATTAGAACGTTACAAATTGTAATTGGAATTAAATCCTCAGGAATGAAAAAGTGGCTCGCTTTTTTCACGAGATTGAGGGAAGCCTTCGTATTGCGATCCGGTAGATCGATCTTATCGTTTTTGGTCCGAGGGTTTTCTCTCAGTTCGCACAGGTGGCGAGACCGCTAATTGGAATGTTCGGTATTTAATTTGTCTTTTTAGCCGGGACTCAACGGTGTCAAGCCCGCGATACCGCCGAGAGATCAAAAGAGAGCACCGGCCAGACCCCCCAAGGACAATGTTCGACTTTCCACGAGAAACAACAATATCGAACAGACCGACAATGCCAATACCCCTGAACTGACCCAGCAGCAGCTTCACTCGATCAGAAAATATCAGGTGAGATTCTTTGCATTCAAATATTTTTTTTACCGATTATTCTCATTGCCTAATCATCGCAATTAATAAAACCATCAATTCGCAGACTCCCAATAGACGGGATCGAATTTCATACCCTCAAAGTTAACGAAATAAATGTACACGTGAGACGAAGATTCTCAGAGTGTCGATCGAAAGAATGATAACCCGCCATATTGATGGAACATATGATACTCAACCGGTATTGAGTTTGACAGCAGCGAATTCCGCTCTATACAAGTTGTCACAACCGTGGTTTCGATTTCGCACTTTTCTACGTCATGTGTCGCTGACATTCACCGGAAATCGAGCGAGTTTATATGTAACAGGAAAATATCGGTAAATACGTTTCTCTCCGCGACTCTGATCTATGAGACTCCGTACAAAGGCCTCTTGCAGGATCGACGATCACACGTTGCTTCCCGCCATAATCCAAGCTACCGGTTGACCATGATATGCTCCGAACAATTTGTATATAGTATGCATATAGTTACATACGATAATATACCTAATGCAGTATATACTTATACACTGTACGGAAACGGAACGAGGCACGGGGTCCGGGGGGAAACGGAAAACGGGAAGTGCTCGGCCAACCGTGTCGAATCTTACTTCCGCGTGACACAATGCACAACCGGTGATGTACACACCGATGATTCGTCGATCGTGGCCACAATCGACGCCCCACATCGTACCATTGCATACATACATACTCTTCGTCTCTAAACTATATATTATATACGTCTATATACGATCGTCCGTAGTTGCGGAATAAGCAATTATTTGTATTTAGGTACAACCTACGTAGTACACGAATTACGGAATTTCCGTCGAGCGAAAATTCTCAAACGCGTATCGGGGATTCTATTCAATTTAAAATGACGTTTGTTCAAAAAATAAAAAACAAAGTTTCTATTAAAATTGATGATTTTTGCTAAATTGCTAATTGCATTATTATCGCTAATGAAGCGAGATGGATGATGAGAAAATAAGTTTTATCGGTTGTTTATGGTATTGAATTATTTTGTCCCGTTTTGTAAATTGTCCTGCAAGAACGTCGGACGAACGACACATTATAGATTTTGCTTTTTGAAAATAAGCGGTTTTAGGCACTTAACGTGACGAATTCTGAAAAGGTTGTAAAGAGTCTCGAGTACCCTCGAGATATCGCGTCTAGGAATTTAAAGAACATCGTCGACCTCCCTTTATACATGTACAAAGATTACGTGAGACTTTTCTCAAGTCAGGAGAGGGTAGTTATGAATTTAGAGGAGATCTTTACGAGTTGGACTCGTAAGGATCTCTCTGTTCTCTGTAGAATGTAACCATGATGGACGCACCCTCTCGACTAGACGATACAGATAATATACAGTCTCTCTTGAGACGCCTCTCCAATCTTGGGAAACCGACCCGTTACGGCATAATCGCTTCTCGGTATGAGAAATCGAGACGACGGTGACGTCCATTCACAAAGACCCAGATACAGAGGGTAACGCGAGGGTGCGTGAAAAAGTTTCTCGATAAGCCGCCCTCTAGCTCGTTCCCGGTCACAGTAAACTATAAGCGCATCGCATAATTAAATAGTTCAGAGTGAAATGAACGACTATGAAAAATATTTAAGCCAGTCGATTGTTTAAATGATAATTTAATTATTTAATAAATTTTTATCGTTGAAATGATTTTATCCTCGTTTTCAAAATCAATTTGTTTAGGCTGAGTAATGGCTAAAGTGACAATATTGATTCAGGTTTACAAGGCAATAATTATAAACGATTAATAAATAAATAAAATTAATTGAATCAATTTAGTCAATGTTTGTTAAAAAATGGCAGTTCGATCGACCATTTGAAAAAAGAATCGTTGGAATTGGATTAGACAATTTTTTTCCAACTCTTGAGAGATACGAATGGTCAATACAGATGACGGACGATTTTTGCTTTCGCATATGTGAGAAACCTCACTAGTATCGTTCGAGATACGTGGACGGAAGATTCTCAGGGCTTCATCCGAGTACTTACCCTTGGCTGGTGCTCACCGGTACGCATAATGTCTCTATATACAGCCGGTACTTTGCCAGCGGTTATCGTACGCTGGTTTTTTTAAACCCTCGCGACAACTTTTTGCACCGTTGCGCAATCGTTTAACGATACATTACATTTTTTTTTTCGTCGCCGCGTTACGAGAGCCACGTGTCGCGGATTCGCGAGTTTTACGAAGGAATATTAAAAAGAGCGATGTGGAATATCCGATAAAAAAATAAACTAAGCCGTGGATACGCGAGAGAGAGAGAGAGAGAGAGAGAGAGAGAGAGAGAGAGAGAGAGAGAGAGAGAGAGAGAGAGAGAGAGCGCGGGAGGGGAGGACTCTTGTTATATTTAAATCCAATATCGGGATTCGTGTTATCCGTTATAGAGAAATGGGCGTCCATCGAGGTTTCCAGTACGCACTGTTCGTCATGAGCCAGCTGTAGATCTGCGGTTTTTCACATGAGTGATCAATCTTTCGGAGATTAATCGCTCGTTTCACCAAATGAGAATAAAAAGTTGACCATGGCGGATTGCGACGAATTTTATTCCAATCGTATGAAATGAATTTGTGACGGATCATTTTTTCTTGCTCTATCGAGTCGAAAATATTATTTTCCCCCGATAATTGTGGGATTTACAATTTTGTTAAAATAAATTGTTCTGCATGTGATAAATTTATTATCTTTTTGATCTTCGTCGAGAAAAATTCATTGTTATTTCGTTTGAATCGACGAAAATTGATTTGCAATAAATAAATCAAATTTTACGTATCTAGGGGCAAATTATTGCCAAGTATTGGTGAAAATATATTTCTAATCGAGCTATTTTTTCTTCGTTTTATTAATGAACAGGAACAATTTCGAAAGCGGAAGGAAGGAGACGAGAGGCAGGAATATCTCAATCGTTCGCTCCGTGACTCGAGAAAGTTACAAGCACTCGAGAGTCACACGACGACACTTCCGGGACAAGAAAATCCAGCGTACTCGCAAGACGAGGTGACGAGTACGACACCTCGCTCGACTCACGGGACTCCGGGACAAACGACTCCGCGAGAGGTCGAAGAGCCTCCCAAAGTTTTGAGTAAGTTTGCAACTGTTACAAACACAAATTGATTTTATCACCGCTGAACAGCGCGTAAATGATCAATTAATTAATTCTATTTTTAAACGGTCAATGTATCGTTTTGAAAAATAATTAAACGAATTTTTTATTCGTGCAGCCTATGGAGAGGTCGTAGCGACGCTTGAGAGGTTGCAACTTCAGCTCCGAGATCTTTCCGGTGCCCTGGGCATCTCAGGGCCTGGAGTAGAGGCCGAACTCGAGGCGGTTAGAACGCTTTTGGTACAAAGGAGGTTCGCAACCGCCCTTGCAACTCATCATGCACTCAGGACGCGTCTCAGAACTGGCAAACCACTCAAAAGTCATGATGACGATGCCTCGAATCTTGCCAGAGATGTGAGTATCAAATTTATTATAACGAACCAAAAGCAACGTAAAGCATTTTATCTCAAAGTAATAAACGATCTATTTAAAAAACTCCAAATTTGATGAAACGATCTGTTATCGAAAATCGAAAAAAATGCGAATTGTTTATCGAATTTTATGTCGTTTGATGATTTTCAGTGTGTGGAGGTCCTGGAGGAATGGCAAACGACGAATGTTGGTTCGGGTGAAACGA
This sequence comes from Netelia inedita, assembly GCA_964017225.1. NCBI lineage: Eukaryota > Metazoa > Arthropoda > Insecta > Hymenoptera > Ichneumonidae > Netelia > Netelia inedita. The sequence continues at coordinate 28,083,451 of OZ024923.1, read as the reverse complement.
GAACAATGGTCGAGGAATTGACGGTTCTTCTGACGAGTTACGAGATCGAGGGTCTTTTATTGGCACACGACTCGATTGTATCTTACGTCGATGGAATACAGAGAAAAGCGAGTCCGTCGTCGTCATCGCCAAGTCGATCGCCGAGTCCATCCTCGAGTCTCCGAGGCACGAGAAATACCGACAATATAAAAATTATTAGAATTGAAAAAACTAACGAGCCACTAGGTGCTACCGTGAGAAACGAGGGTGATGCTGTTATAATAGGCCGTGTCGTGCGGGGCGGTGCTGCTGATAAATCGGGGCTCTTTCACGAGGGCGACGAAGTTCTCGAGGTCAACGGTGTTGAAATGAGAGGCAAAAGCGTCAACGAAGTTTGCGACATTTTAGCCGGTATGCAAGGAGGTCTGACCTTTCTCGTGTTACCTGCTTCGACCAATCAACGTAATAACGTTACGAACACGAGACGCGAGGACAGCGCTCAGGTAAGATTTTCCATCATTTTTACGTCAGGAGGAATTTATTTTCTTTGTTTAAGGTTGAAAAATACTCAGGAGTAACAGTTTGAAATCTCGCTAATTTTTTTATATTTTTCTATACAATTATTTTTACAAAGATAATCATGTTTTGACATATATGACATTTTATCTAAGAGTGAGAAAAATGCACAAGGCTGATTTGTAAAATGTGTCGAGATTATTTGATCGTATATCGTGATAAAAAGAATGTGGCTTTCAATTGAAAGTTAAATTAAAAATTAGGCATAATTAAAATTTGTTAATTTCTGATTTTATCTTCGATAGATTCATCATGTTCGTGCGCACTTCGACTATGATCCTGAGGAAGATCCTTACATCCCTTGTCGCGAGCTTGGCGTCAGTTTTCAGAAGGGCGACGTATTGCATGTTATATCGCAAGAGGATTCCAACTGGTGGCAGGCGTATCGAGAGGGCGAGGAAGATCACACTCTCGCTGGCCTCATTCCAAGCAGAGCTTTCCAGCATCAGTGAGTATTTTTCATTGCCCCGATTCATACGAAATCAATGTGTCAATCATAAGTATCAAGTATAATCGTAACAAATCTAACATTTCTTTTAGAATAATTTGTCACAGAATATTGAAAGAATTCTTTCTAATATAAATATTTTTGTTTTCAAAATCAATTATTTTTTAAAATTATTAATTTACCAATTATAGGCGTGAATCGATCAAGCAGACATTCGCTGGTGGCAAATCAACGATACGAAGCTCCAAAAAATCTAGCACATTGCTGTGCACGAGAAAGAATCCAAAGAAGAAGAAGAAAAGAGCAAAGTTCGGATCGAACTTCAATGACGAGGGTTATCCTCTGTATACCACGACGACGATAGACGGTAAATTGATATACAATTCTCATTGTACGAAAGAAAACAAAAGTCGGATCTCGAACGAACTCGCCAAAAATAAATTCATGAAATATTTCTATCGGCACGATCGATCTAACGTAAGATATTCATCCGTGCAAAAAAAAAATTTCGATAGATTACGACAGCGAAGAGGTGCTGACGTACGAGGAAGTGGCCTTGTATTATCCACGAGCGAATCACAAAAGGCCGATAGTTCTCATCGGGCCTCCAAATATCGGAAGGCACGAGCTGAGACAACGACTCATGCAGGACAGCGAAAGATTTGCCGCAGCTATTCCTCGTAAGACGACAAATTTTTTCCGACCTTCCCAAATAATTTAAAATCTTTTTTATCTACTCTTCGTCCCTGTCATATTTCTCTCGAGAAAGTCCCTTATTTACTTGTATTTTTATTCACCGTACTTTGATTTTGTTTTCAGACACAAGCAGACCGCGAAAAGGATCCGAGGTTGATGGACAGGACTATCACTTTATATCACGCTCGCAATTCGAGTCTGATATATTGGGTCGTAAATTCGTCGAGCACGGTGAATACGAGAAAGCGTATTACGGCACGTCTGTTGAGGCGATACGCTCCGTCGTGAATTCCGGCAAAATTTGCGTGCTGAATCTGCACCCACAGAGTCTGAAGATACTACGCAGCTCGGATCTCAAGCCTTACGTCGTTTTCGTCGCACCCCCGAGTCTCGAGAAATTGAGACAGAAGAGGATAAAGAATAACGAGAGTTTCAAGGAAGAGGAGCTCAAGGATATAATTGAAAAAGCTAGAGAAATGGAGGACAAGTATGGTCATCTTTTCGACATGATAATACTCAACAATGACACGGATCGTGCTTACAATCAGCTCTTGGGTGAGATTAATTCCCTCGAGAGAGAACCACAGTGGGTGCCTGCCACGTGGGTTCAGTGACGCGCAAATTCCGGTACACCGGTCTCGGACGAGACTGTTTACGAGCTGGATTTCGTACCGGAACGAGTGAGTCGAAACGACGACGGAGATAACGCAGAGGTGTTCGTTGAGAACGAGGATTATCATAGATTCGTTAAAAGCAGGGAAAATATGACGTTCGTGAAAAATAAGGAGAATCGTAAATTCTTGAAAAATGGAGAAACTCAAGAATTTGCGAAAAACGATACGACTGAGGAGAAAGATTGGAACGAATACGACGAAAATGGCCAATATATTTGTGTGCCACGGTGAGACTCGAAGAGAAATCAATATTTCCGTAAAACGAGAAGAGAAAATAATTCATTGATTTTGTACACGCGATTCACGACAAATCGCGATGGCTTTATTTGTTAAAGAACGTCCGAACGCTCCGCGCTAAGGATTTTTACAATGAGAAAATTAATTAAAATCGGAAGTTGTTCGGTAAAACAAATAGATCGAATTTTTCGAGAGAAATGCGCGAATGAACTGATGAATCTCCAGTGTTAAAAATAACTTTTCAAATCGGGCGATGACTAAAATCTAATTTTTTCGTTACTTTGCTAAATAAGAGAAGAACGAGTTACGCGAACATCGTCAATTGTAAATTGTTTCTTCTAATTTTTTCTTTAAAAATTAGATTTTTCACCATCTCATAATTAGAGATAGAAATTTGCGATTGCAATCGTTTCACGACGACAGATTTCCATCCTCGGGAATAACCACGTCGTCGGATATTTAAAAAAGAACGCCTTTTTCTCAAACATAGTTTTCCAGCACTAAAAAAAACATTTATTTTTATTTTTATTTACTCCAAGTCAAAATTCCGCGAAAATCTTTCGGTTTTTGTTTCCGTCCGAGACCTTCGTGAATAATCGGACTTTGCCGCATTTCGGTATACCGAAGAAATCGTCATTTTGTTGGGAAGGATAACAGAATTTTTAATAGTCGCTCGGACGTAAATCGAGCTTTAAAACAAAACTTTCAGAGGATTCAATCAAACTGTAGATACGTCAGTATTGAGAAAACAAGGGGAGAGCGCGTGTGAGAGCAAAAGCGGGAGGGGAAGCTAAAAAAATCGAGAGTCACGTTAATCCCATTCGAGGATGATAATAAACAAACAAACAAACAAACAAACAAAAAAGATAACATGAAAAATTCTCGAACATAAGCGCTACTGCCACAAACTTCTTCCTTCTCCCGTACCAGATTATTGTGTGTATAGTCCCGGAGAATATTTCTCGCCGCGAGAAACGAAAGCCTCTATTTGTGAACGAATCCAAAAAAAAAGTTAAAACGAAAAATCGACACGAAAAAAATATAGAGATTTCTACATATCGCGGTTACTATAATGAAATATATTGTGCCAACTATTCGAGCGCGGATGTGTGTATGAGCGGAGCGCCAAGTGGACGAGTGCCAAAGAAAAATGAAACAACCGATCAAACAAATAAACATAAATTACTAAATGAACGATTCTCGTAAATGAGATTTTTCCCGGAGCATTTGGCACCCAAAAATTGGCAGCCCGCGGTAGAATTCGTCGTTACTAATCGTGTAAATATTTGTGCAATTGTATAGAGATGAAAGAGAGAGAAAGAGAGAGAGAGAGAGAGAGAGAGAGAGAGAGAGAGAGAGAGAGCAAGCGCGCGCGAACGAGATTTAAACGATCGAGTTTAAGAATAAAATGATAATGAAGAAGAGGGTGAATAAAGAGGGAGGGGGGGTGAGGGTGCGAGAGAAAGAGTTATAAATAGGTATTATCGGAATAACTCTCCTATCGCAACTGCTACTACTGTTATTAATTATTAATTATTATTATTATTATTATTATTATTGTTGTTGTACCTAACTTTACCTAGAGTGCCGTTTCCGCCGAGTGAGAAAAAAAGTCCATCTCCACGGTCGGGAGACATAAGGACTATAATATAGACGAAACACGAATGAGACGATATCATTAATTCGCGAAAAAAAATACAGAAACACACGGACACACACGTTCGCACGCATTACACGAGAAGAAATTGAACTGCCTCTTTTTTTTTCTTCGGCAGGATCTGATTCCGCGACTAATTCTGTACTCTGAAATTGAGATAAACGTGTCCCAGTTTTCAGAAATTCATAATGCTGAGAATTTTTATTTTTCTCTCGGTTGATCGAACGTTGTAAAATAAAGATCTGAGTTTTAACGATGTATTTTTTAAGCTCAAATACATGAATTTTATCGACAAACTTGTGTCTCGAACGAAATGTTCACGCCCAATAAGAGTTGATTTGTATTAGGGTTACTATTTTTCGAAATTGAAAAAACAAAATTTTAATATCGAGAAGAAAATGGGCGACGTTTTATCTTGATAAATGATAATCGTTCGATATCACGTCACTGGCTATCACAGATCATTATTACGATTGTGCAAGTGGCAGCGTGCGGGAGAGCAACGAGGCTGGGAATCAAGCTGGATGTTTAGGTTGGTCTCGACGATATAAAACAAGGGACAAACGAAAATTCCATTTTTCTTTCAAACTGCGCACGATAAAAAAATTGTCCTACGTTAAAAACATATAAAACAATCTCGGGCATATTTTTCGTAGAATACAATTACAAATTTTACTCCAAAAACTTTCGTACAAATAATTTTTAGTTCTTGAACTACTGGATTAAATCAGATTAATCAATTCGAATCATTCCGAGTGATGAAGATTTACTCATCTAAATTAGCTGAAACGGGATTATTCGCTGGATTGAAAAAATATGTTTTTTCAATCCTGCGAAGGATAAATGTTGATTTAACTTCTCCTCGGTTCGGATCAAATTATTTTTCTCACCGCCGACTAATGTTCACTCGGACTAGATGCTATTGGTGATTCCCGTTGTATCAAGGATACGGACTGTTCGTGTCTATGTGTAGATTGGGGCACAAATAATATGATTAGCAATAAAACAAATGCCCGGTAACGTGTATATATATATATAAACATAATACACTGTATGTGATATATATGAATATATACGTACGGTGTACGTTTCGTTAAAAATTGGAAGGTGACGAATCGTGTTCTACACATTCTTACGCGAATGGTTCTACGAAAGACGAAGAAGAACGGTATAAACGACTCGGAAATTTCACGTCGAAAAATAAAATGTATGCGTGTGTGCGTGTGTGTGTATTCATCATCTCTCGAATATGTTGTACGAATTAATTTGGATTACGTCGTTGAGTAAAAGATATCCGAGAGGACGACGATTATGATGACGACGATGATAAGAATATGAATAAGGAGAAAACAAAAAAAATTATATATATAAAAGTGAACATTCTACTCTCCCGCCCGAACGGCAGCTATATATATAAGTATACAGAGTAAACAAATATTGTATGTAATTGGAGTCGGTCCAGCGTACGAAGCCCACGCGTCCTGGGGTTGAACCGATCGACGCATGTGTATATCGCCAAGGAAAAGAAGAGAAAGAGTAAAGAGGGCATTCAATACACCACGAGATTGGAGAAGAAGAAAATAGAACGAAGAAATAAAAAGAAAATTCGTAACGAGCTAATCGTCCACGATACGAGAGTCACTCGATCGTCACCATTTACAGACCTCCCCCAATACACTCGCAACCACACATACACACACACACACACACACACACACACACACACACACAGGCACATACATAACGCCCTCTAATCTCTCTTTTGGTTAACAATTTCATAAGTAATGTTCAGCCCCAAGACGAGATGAGAGACACCGTTTTGACTCTAAACCGTGCCAAAAAGTTTCGCCGCACCTCCTCCCACAGTCTGTTAAATATTTCGTTGAATAAAGGTTACTATTATAACATCTTACGACTTCATATTCAATTTTATTCTTGAATTAGGAATAGGTAAATATGCGAGTATAAATGGTGGTTATCAATGGCATTGCATCGCTCTTGGTTAATAATTTTTCGAAGAACAGTTTGCAATATTTTTTTTCTTTTCATTTTTCATAATAAATCTTGAAATCTTATGAACAATTTAAGCCGTAGGTGGCAATGAAGGCAACTCTGCACTGAAATTCAAAGATACAAAAGTTCAAATGCCGCTCGCTGTTACGCAGGGGTTCTCATGTGTTTCTGAACGTTTTGTTGAGATGAGTTTCCCGTATCGTCCGCTGTGGCCCAACGGCGCTCTCGTCATGTTCAGTGGCGGGTAGTATAAGCCAGATCCTCCATCAAGTTAGTCGACCAAAGGGGAATTCTTTATTTTTTTCTAATGCCAATCGATTGTCGGTCGTTTCTCGGTTCTTATCGATCTAAAATAAAGTTTTGCCGGATAGTATTTTGATGAGAAAATAAAAAAATAAAAATGAGCGTCACGATAGCCGAATTGAGACGTATGTTGTCAAAGCCTCGCTTAATCAATTCGCGATTGTTTGTCGCATCTAAAAATCATTGCAGTTTTTGTCGGATGTATAATTGTATGAAAAATAAAAAGTTAAGTGCCCGTATACGCAAGATCGCATATATGTTGTCAACATCGTTGAGAACACGCGATGACCAATGAGAATACCAGTTCATCGGAAAATCTCTAGAAGGCGGACATGACGTAATTTTAAAGTGCAAGATAACCCCACCCCTCCCTTCGGTCGTATTCAATTTAAGTAAACATTTCTTGTTGAAATATCGCAATTTTTTGTCATCGTCTAACCGATCAGCCACGAAAAATAGTTTTACCGTGCGTAATGTTGCTTACTGACTAATTAATCGAATAATTATTAAAAACCATTACAGTGAGCTTTATTGTTTTTGTTTTACGCCCTAGGCATTGAATTACTCCAGAGTTTTGTATCAAAGAATAAACAATTTAAAAAATACCGCTGGATAAAAGAAATGACGATGATGTACTCGCGTTCGTGCCATCCCCGAGGTGAACAAAAAATGAAGTGGTTTTTAGCAGTAGAGAAAAAGCCGCCGATCAGAGTGTAAACTATAAATTTGCACTTTTTCATTATTTGTTTCACTGTTTATTCAAAATATTTAAAAAATGCTTCTGTATCAATACGATTACGACCTACTATTGAAAGAACGGGTTTATATTGTTTAACCTTTTAGCTGCGGGGGTGGTCGATATATCGACCAGTCAAGAGGCACAAAATATTTAATGTTTTTAGGCAAAATTTGATGTTTTGAATACGTTTTGAATAATTTTCGCCACATCCATGTCGTTGATCCTGGGTCATGCTGAGAGCGAATGTCAGAATATTTCTTGATATCTCCGGAGATGCGGCAGTAGCTTGCTGCGTTTGTGGTAGAAATGAAATTTAACCTCTAAATCGACGATCTATATAACAAGAGTGCCTGCGGAATTTTTAAATAGTTTTAACGTATTCAGCGCATCAAACTATATACGCACGAAAACTTTCTCAAAACTTGGCTTATATTAGAAATGAAATTTGACCTTCAAATAGAGATTTTCAAGATCAAGGGTGTCTGCGGGAATTTATTTACTATTTATTTCATATTCAGCGCGTGAAATTACATAGAAATACCCTCTCAAACGTTCATGACAAATGAGACAAATTTTTTTATACACGTTGCCTCCGGGGATGGTCGATATATCGACCAGCAGTCGGATCGGGAACTCTACCTGAGATATCCAGTGATTTTATGTATACATTGTGCATTTTATAAGAGGTCGATTTGTACTGAAAATTTCCCGCAGCTAAAAGGTTAAAGGGCCCACCAAGAACATCATCGCTGATGGATCCCATCGAGCCGCTTTTGAGGGACATGGAGGTGACATTTTCAATCTTAGATTCCATCCCGAAGCTCAATATCTCTCGTCAACAGCATTCGACAAACACATTTGTAAGCTGTATTGTAAGAAGTACGGCTCATACTTCTGGCATGAAAATAACACCGACCCAGAAAATAAAGATAAATTGTAATTTTTCAGTTATTTGGAATGTTAATGGAGAGCGTAAGAATTTGTCCGCAATCTCCAGAAGTAGCGGTTCGGTACTGGAAATTCAGTTCAATCTTGATGGAAGTTATTTATATACAGCAACTCTAGGTTTTTTGGATCTTGGTGCAGGCGTCAGGATAAAAAAATTAAGGGAGCACACGTCTTTCGTCAATTCCGTGTCTGGAGGTAGAAGAGGTCCCACTCTTTTTTTGTTCGAGAGAAGTTGACAGTACCATAAAAGTTTGGGGTCCAAGAAAAAGAGGACAGTGTTATAGTTATACGGTGTCGAGGGAGGTGCTGGAACAGGGCACTCCTTGTCTCTAATCTCAATAGTTAACACCTGACAACATCGTCCATCGTTGGAATCCATAGTAAGAATATTTTTTAATATTCAACTATTAATATAAAAATTTCTCCTCTCTTTCTCTTAGACAATAATCTCTCTTAACTTATTTTTATTCAAAACAAAGATGGAGATATTATTATTTGAAAAATGAAGATGACATTAAATTTCATTTGAAATGGAGGCTATATCATAATTTTTTAAGACTCGATAATTTCAAGATTTTTATTTCATTATGACATTTACTGTGAAAATGCGAACAACTGATGAGAAAGCCTCGAGTCAAATGATAGTATTTGTAGTTTAATTTACATCCGATTATACACAGCTATACGTGTGGTTCAATTTCTGTGTCATTGTTTACAGGTATGAGCTGGCGTTCCAGATCACAATCAAATTCCCATCGTCCCGTTCATCTCCAGTAATAAGCTGTGTAATGCCCACTTACATAAGCAATAACTCCAATGAGTCTGAAAAAGCACAGTGAGCAGAAAATGTAAATAAAAATGTTATTTTAGTTCTTCAAATTTGTTTATTAAACGTCAATGGCCAAATGTTATTTTACCTGTACTTCTGCGAGTCTTTTCCAAGTGTTGGAAAATTCAGTGCTGTTGCCAGTTGCTTGAGCTTGCAAGAAATCCCTCGCTTTCAGTCGATATTCGGACGAATGTCTAACTCGATAAAGACATGTTCGTTTGTCCTTTTTCTGAGTGTATATCGTCCCGCATATTTATAGCATACAATATTGTATATGCTCGGGTGAAAGTCGAGGGCCATTTGCAGGATCTGAAATCTTTCCTTGGCAACAATCTTGGGATTTGGTGCCATCAATTCTGATGAATAACTTCGAGTTGAGCACTGACAACCTTGTATGTTATTCGTGATGCTGGGCTCTGATTGTAGATTCTCTTTGATCAAGTTGACAGCGTTTGTTCTTGTGTCTATTTTGAAAGAGATTATTCTTTCTTTTGTGGCGTAATACCATCAGCTGTGAAGATGTCTTTGAGGATTTTTGCCCGATTCGTGTAAGTTTCGGGGAGGTATCTGCGGGGACGCACTTTAAAAATGCGTCATGTCCGCTTCCTAGTGATTTTCCGATCAACTCGTATTCTAATTGGTCATCGCTTGTTCCCAACGATGTTGCCAACATAGATGCGATCTAGCGTATAGGGGCACTTATCTTTTTGTTTTTCATACAATTATACATCCGACAAAACCTGCAATTATGATTTTTAGATCCGACAAACGATCGCGAATAGATTAAGCGAGGCTTTGACACTATACGTATCAATTCGGCTATCTTGACGCTCATTTTTATTTTTTTATTTTCTCATCAAAATACTATCCGACAAAACTTTATTTCAGGTCGACAAGAACCGACAAACGACCGACAATCAATTGACATTAGGAAAAAATGAATAATTCCATTTTCGTCGGCAAACTTGATGGCGGTTGAGCCCATGAATATAGGAATATAGAGTATAAGCCCGGAACATAGATGAGTGGAGTGAAGCCGTAATGCGGGGAGGGTTATTTGCCTATATTTCATGGGCTACGATGGTGCGCATGCTCAGTATACTGTGGCGTGATAATCGTCACCGGCAGATTAAAAGTAAAACGATAATAACTATATTCGGTTGTGAAAAAGGTAATGGTAAAAGTATTACCTATATATTGTTATTGTATACTAGCGGTACCCGGCATGCGTTGCAACGCCGTTTTGGTGTCATAATTTATTTGACAGACAATATTTTTTGTTTATCTGTCCATGTGCGAAGCATGGATTTTCCTAATTTAATCTATACTATACACACTTGTACCGATTATCCCTATGCTTCGTTGATGGACATTGCAAATGCGAGTTACACTGGAAACTGCGAACGTTTGAAATCGAATGGTATATATTTTGGTATCATTGGGATGCGTGGCAACAGTACATCTTCTCCTTTAAATTATCCATTTTTAATGGTAGTTTGGTTCATATTGTTTATCACATTTTTCCCGAAAACCATAGTACCGTTACAAAATCGTGGTGGATTGATATTTCAACGATTCGATAAACTAACTATAGGCACGCCCATCTTTAATGTTACAACGTGCGGCGGTATCCTGGCAAATTAAGAGAATTTAAGAATTCAGTCAGCTAATTAACAACTTGTTCTTGATTAATAAAATCAGCAATCGACTTGTACATTTCAGCTTCTCATGATAGTCTGTTTTGAGTGGTGAAATTTATATAATTGATATTGATGTTTTTGCTGCTAATATAGCACGTTCCCTTAACCACTTATAACTTTTGCAATTATGTGCAATATTTTCAAAAAGTTTCTTAATCAATTCGTCTGTTGTTACTGTTATTTTACGAAAGTTTGTACGTCGCCGTACATACTCTAACTGTTTTCTGCCTTGCTTCTCGTTGCTTGCTCGTCCGTTTTTGAAGCTCGTAATGTATTTTTCATTTTTGACTGAGGTGTAGATCTTCCAATCGCTTCCCGATTTAATTTAATCGATTGTTTATCTGGTCAACGAATTAACAAACAGATATTGATGAAAAAATCAGAATATAGTTATCAGTATTTATACAGTCATGTCCTGAAAATTTGATGACTGGAGGATACCTTGTTCGCGAGAAATAAATTAAAACATTTCCTAAATTAACACGTACCTTTACGGGTTTCAGTGGTTTTTCCGTCTATAAATATTAAATTCACAACCATTGACAAACAGTTTTTGACAAAAATTGCAGAATTAATAAAAAAATATCTAAGGAACATTTGTAGAGCTTCATAAAATCGATAGAGTACTCACGGGATTCATAATAAATTAATTTATCTCGAATAGAGTGTTAATTTCTGCGAGGTTAAGCATTCTCGCCGCAAATATGCTGAATTGACTACGCTAGTCACACACATTTTTCTTTCGACTTAGGGTGCGATCGACTTGGGCGCTTACACGCTTTTAGCGCTCTTTGCGTTGTTCGACTTGGCGCTGTAAGCGCTTGATATAGCTTTTATGGCGTCATGGATATCCGCCATCTTGCGCTTACAAACGCTACGGTTGAAGAGGTAGGGCAGCAAAAGCGTGAGCGTTTCAAGCGCACTTTTCAAGTCGAACGCGCTACAATAGCGCTTAAGAGTGTGAGCGGCGAAATCGTGTAAGCGCCCAAGTCGATGGCACCCTGACTGTCAAATAATCTCTGACGTGTAGACCTGCCAACAGCTTTTCGTTTCGGTGGCATGATTATTCTGACATTAGCTGTCAAATGAATTATTTCACCGAAACAAAAAGTGAAATAAAAGACACTCGTTTGTTTTAAATATATATACATGGTACCGAGTCGATCGAGTCGTTGAAACAAATGATTGCGTTTTATTTCGCTTGTCATTTTGGTGGCACACTTTGATAGCTGTCAAATTATCTATATATAGATATACATAAAGGTTAATTTTGTTTTGCCCCGTACGCGTTTATTTTGGTAAATAAAATTATTTTGCTAACGCAGAAACCTTCTCGGGAGTGCGGACTACAATTCACCAAATTTTCATCGCAATCGGATGAATGGTATAGGCACCTATGCAGGACAAACAGACAAACAAACAAACAAACAAACATTCTTCCATTTTTATATATAAGAGAAGAAGAAGAAGAAGAAAAAAGAAAGAAGAAAACAGAATACAGGGTGAGGCATTTATCGTGATCCACGCAATTTTATCCTAAACAAAGCGAGATACCACAAAATGTTCAATACATTAGTTTCGTTGTTTCGAGGGGGACACAAGATGGTGTCATTGAATTTTTTCCAAAGTCGAATTTTCAAGTTCATTTGAGGGTCAACTTTGGTTTTCCAAATGGGATGGTGTATTTTTTTCGAGAAAATCGAAAGAGCATTGAATTCCAATTATAAAACTACTCTAGCGTCATGGTCTAAAACCGAAGATTCATGAGATATTCGTTGAAAAATAAAAATAAATTGGTTTATTTCAATCGCGTATACTACTTTACGGGGGCAAAGTCCTTTGGATAAAATTTTATAATAAATGTTCGAAATGTTGGCCATTCACTTCGATGCACTTTTGATAATGTCCAATCAAAGAACGTTGCACTGCCAATAAATTTTCATTCTTGATACTGGCACAGGCATCAATGATGCGATGTCCCATGTTTTCGGGTGTCGTTGTTACTTGGATCGTTGGTAGTTGGATCAAACATTTATTGTATTAAACATTTTTTGGTAGCTTGCTTCGGCTAGGAGAAAATTGCCTGGGTCACGATAAATGCCTCACCCTGTATATGTATTAATGAAATACAAACATTGATATTTGTAGAACGCGCAATGTATTTGTAGGTTAAAATAAAAAATTGAAAATGCATAGGTAATTGCAAAATAAATACTACTGATACTAATGATTTTAGTTTGTACTGTAAAATATAATAAATATAAAAAATATTACATAAATAATATATAGTATATTACAAAATATAATAAATATAAAAAATATTATAAACCCAACATTATTGGGAATATTTGAAGGAAGATCCAAGATATTAATCCACAAATTACGACTTGTGTAATTCATTGGGATACTAAACATAAACACCACTATTATATTAAACAATTTTTTACAAAATATTTTACTAATATTATAATACAAAATTAAAAAATGAACCTAACCTGTGAAACGTAATTTTCCGATTTTTAGCTACACTACTCATTTGTTTCCAATTTTGGCAATTGGATCGATTTTTACAATTTGGCACATAACACTGCACCATTTTGCTTTCTTTTTCCTTTTTGATGAAAACTATTTTGAAAAGAAAAGAATATTCTCGACGATTATGCACTTGCGCACCGTTACAACCAATTAGATTCAGGCACATAATACCACGTCCCTTCGTCGCGCAGTGCCACCCCCCCCCCCCCTTGAACTCATACTCCAACCCTATTTCCTATATCTATGGTTGAGCCAGAGATTAGGGGGGACATCAGCAACACTCGACAGAAGTTGAAACCTCGAGAGTTGGTTGTGCGACATCTGACCGACCCAAGGGTGAACTTTCTTGTACCGACGTTAAGTTGGTACGTTACCCACGTTTTTGTTCCCACGTTAAATTACAAATTTTGACTATCGGCACCTGCCGAGAGTAAACTTTTTTTTCCGCCAAAATGGCTTCAATTCGAGGTTACGGCATAGGAAGTTGCTTGCTGATAAAGATTCGGACGTTATTTTTCCTGGAAAATGGAAAATAATGATTTTTCCACATAAATCCTGAAAAATCGAAAACGAAACCGTGACTTTCTTGTTCGGCGGGAAATTTACGATCGACATAGGCTTTTAGAGCTTGGGAGACGATTAAAATTCACCAGAATTAATATATTGACGATTTCGCTGGGTATCAGCGATTCTAAATTCAACCCATAAGATATGCTGTATATTCGTTCTTGTTCATTTGATAGAAAATTTTATGAATAACTTTTTGAAAAGTTCGCCGAGTCGAGAGGAATGAGCCCAGGAACATCCGGATCTAATTTTGTAGCCGTGGCGAAAGCTCGAAATCGCGATTATTGGAACCAAAGCTCGCAAAAAATGAGCCCCGGAAGGGAATTTTTTTTTTCTTCAAAATGATTCCGAAATAGTCCTATTCTATCGGAAATTTCTCGTATATTGCGAAAATGATGGTTATTCGTTCGATAGTTTGAAATTAATGGGTGAAATATCGAAAAAACCGTGAAAAATTATGTTTTTTTGTTATTTCACCTATCATTTTTCGTGCGAAACCTCGTTTCAATACTTTTGATATTTCGAGCTAATTTCAACTCTTTTGGAGCGAATCGTTGTTCTCTTTTCGCGTTTGTTTCAGCATTGTGAAAAGTTTTACAATCGATGCGATATATGGATGTAGCGAAGGACTTAAGCGTGCAAAGACGAGAGCTAGCGGGGGAACGTGAAAATAAGTCACGTTTCCTTCGTTCGCTTGCCGGGTGTTGAGCTATTGCGGCACAATCACGAAAGAACCATCTACGATATCATTTTTCTTAATTAGCCAATCCATTGTTCGTTAAGAGGAAAAATGGGAAATTAATTCCGTGGTATTGTGCAAATACATCCGATGAGTCAGTGCCTTTTTTTCTTTTGTATCACCCTACTCATCGCTCTCCATTTTCCTTTCATGTGGCAAAACTCTGTATAGAAAATATAATTTCGGAATGTTCATAATACATTGACATAAGGGGTAAAAAACAAAAAAATTATTTATCAGACGCATACCTTCTCCTGTGAGAAAGAACCGATAAGAATAATGGCGATGACTATTGTAATAATAATAATAATAATAAACATAATATTCCTATATATATATAACAGCTTATATATTCATAGCGTGAGGTGTGAGTTTTCTCCGGTGGCTTACGAATCTCGTTACGAATTATAAAAGTTAATGCTTCTCTACCCGCGCGAGAGTTACAGCAAATCGTGAAGCGGGTTCCACTCTCCCCGTTTTTCTTCCGGGAAATTAATGCAGGTGGGTATATCGCTTTCGCAAGGAAAAGTATGCGAGCTCGTAATATAAGTGCGTTTATAAATGTATACGAGTAAAACGGGTGAAATTGAAGAATATTCTGCTTATCATCGCCTGCATTGTTTAAATGCGAGTTGTTATATAGTCCAAGATGTCAAATGGTTCAGTTATTTTGGGTCCCCACCAGATTTTATTTTGTAAATATGGCACGGGACCAAAATTTTCACCCAAAACCTCTTCGAATTAATATTTCGGTGAATCTATCCTAGATACCGAAAACAATGTGGTCTTATTTTTCAACCATATTACCTATCCTCTTACGATTAGAAAAATTGATAAATCAAATCTAATATTAATAGGCCGAGATATTTGTGGGGTTGGCATGGAATGTTCCATACCCACGTAATAGACATGTTTACGAAGCCTCCAGATACCTTTCAATACCCCCTATACCGATGTCAGTGTGGTATTTCTACTCAATTCCTAGAGTATGGTAAATTCTTGTAACCAGGCGAGAAACATATAACGTAGACTTTTCTTACACGAATAGGAGTGAGAGATACAAGATAAACAAACACACAAATATGATTAATGAACCACCACAAGTTCGTCAGTTGCATGTCTACGATAGTCTCGATTTTGCTGGCGACCGCGGTTACAGAAATCTAAACGACTTTTGCTGATAATATACGCCGTGCGAAGTTACGCACTAAATACTAGACTACTTATGCGAGAGCCAGAAAATGGGACGAGGCTAGATATAATTCCAAAAGAAAGGGAAAATATTTTAAAAAAAGATCGATCGTGAATTATTAAACTTTCGTGAAATGAGACGAATCGACCAAGACAGAGAGACAGCAAATAGTGTTTCGATTCCAATCGTTGCACTTTCATAGCAATCTCGATAGCGAATCGGGTCGGGTAGCTTTTTTATTCTTTTCTCGTTTTTGTCTTCTCTTTTTTCCCGTTTTCCTTTGCTCTCTTCTCCTCTTCTCCATTCCTCCTTTGTCTTTCATGCACTCTGTGGCACGGTACAATGTTTCGCGCTAAATTTAAACGCGTCTGAGACTAAAATCAGGTTTGTCAGGAGACGCTGTTAAACGGTGTTGATCTCGATCGATTAGACAACCATCGGACCTGCGACCGTATCGATGTCACTATAATCGTCGTTCAAGAGCCACAGACATCGTTCTTTTTTCACTTTGCCGTTCTCCATTCTCCCTCTCTCCGGCGTGTTTTTCATCCTTCTCGCTATTACTGGCGGACCGAGAGAGGTGGTGAGCTCGCGATCTTCAACTGGATAGAGATCGCAATTATCAAACCAGCGGAGCAGCTGGTTAAATACTCCGACGAAATGAACATGATCTTTCTCTCTTTCTCGACGCGTACCGCATCATGAAACAATTTTCCGAGTTTGTAACTCTCAAAGTCATTCGCCTCGGGCTCTGGCTCACTGTAACGAGGTGATCGTCACAACGATCCTCGTTGCATTACAAACAGTGCCCTTCCTTTGGTCAACTTTCCCGATCCTTCAATTCTGCGGGTGTATTATTTTTGTTGTAACGATCGGTTCGTACCAATAACATCCAGGAGAACCAAATGCGTTAGGAACTCGAGGCAAAAAAGTTCTCGCCTATTACAAACATTCTCGTGTGAAAGGATAATTATTAGCCTTCATTAATATGAACGCCGCTCGGCACAGATTGATCCGTAACGGTTGTGTTTCGTTCCCCTCGACAGGATCTCGGACATGTGTACAGTGTGCCGCAGCTGAGGCATGGCAAGTCTACGCATTTTTGCACGAACCAAACAAAAATTGAAAATCTTACATTTTCCTTCGTAATTTTCCACAGAACTTTCGTTTCTTTTTCGGTGATAGAACGTTGCAGTTTTATCGCAAACGGCGTTTCGAATCTCGATAGTTTCGAAATAAATTAGTAGCGAGTGGAATCGCGAATCATTCGGCAGAGTGACCCAGAACTGTTTGTATAAAAAAAAATTCTGACTAGATAAAAATAAATTTTGCGTTCCTGTGTATCGTATAGGCATAGAGGCAGTCTCCTAAATAAAAGTTTTAAAACGCGGATTTGCAGATTCTTATCAATGTATTTATAACGCGTAACTGATAAGCTGTCTGACATAATGAGAAAAGTGTTAACGCGAGCCCGAGCTTCCTTAACCGTAATAATTCTCATTTCCAGATTGTTTACAACGATACGCTGAATTAGAACGCGCCTCTCTCTCTCTCTCTCTCTCTCTCTCTCTCTCTCTCTCTCTCTCTCTTTCTTTCTCTATGTATGTGCTATAAAAGCGTAATACTTTCAATGAGGTAATCGTATAACTCTCCCGTATTTTTGTTTAAATTCGACTCGCCGGCTGTTTCTCCGCAATGAAAGGTGGAAGAGATTTGTCAGACAGGAGATTTCCATTATCTTTAGGTATACGTACGCACTTTTCTCCGTATACGATGTTAAAGTTTTCACCTACGCAGAAGCGAAAGAATGGCCCTCCCGTTGGTGTTGGGAACTATGACGATTCTCTCCATACAACTAAATTCATTACGCGACGTAACGATAAGAAAAAACGCAGCATCGCGCAAACAAGGAAAGAGGAAAAAAAGATCTGAAAAGTGTAATTGACAAACAAAAGTCCCGGATACTAGAGGTTTGCGAATTATGCGAAAAATCGTGCATTTCGACGCGACTGGAATTTTATAATAATTCAATCTATCGAAGAATTCGAATTATTGGAATAATTACGAAAGTTTTCAAGTTATTAGACCGTTTTTATCCCGAAGAATTCGATAAATTTTCTAACGATCTCAATATCGCTGAAAATAATACAACGTTGTTTGATTTATCGCAACTTCTCCCTTCTTTCGCCGCTTCGCGCCTTCATCGAAGCTTTATCAGAACAGCATGCTCCGCTCGATATTTGTTGCCAAGGACTTCTCCCTTCGCCGTAAATTTTCTCTTATACGTTCGACGATATTAAAATCGATGCGAGAATTGCGAGTTCTGCGTGATTAATTAAACGATTAATCGCTGGTTCCGAGCGCACGTTAGGCGTATAAATACGTCTTGGTACAGTTTCCGAGCGCGCACGCCTCGCGCTCTCGCTTTTACGAACTGGTACTTTCTAGGCTCTGAGGTCGGTAGTGTGCATCGCAGATGCCAGCCACAGAGGCTTTTTCTCACTAGCTCGCGGGCCTCTTAGCAGATATGGGAATCCGCGGATATATTGCCTCGGGGTCCCTCGGCCGAGCCACCTCTCGCGCAATCGCCATCCTTGGCTGTTATGCCCGGGAATCTGGAGCAATACACGGGCCTACGTACTTCGTCACTGAGAGCTCTATAAACAGCCCCGGTGCATTATCAAGAGCGACAACGCCGGCTAATCGCCGGTGTGCGCGCCCACCAGGCTCATTTCGAGTTTACTGAAAATGTTTCTCATTCGGGCATGTATTTTATAGGCGACATTTGCCGGCGTTCATAAATATATACATACACATATCACGTTGTCGACCAGTTTTCATACGAGTTGTGAAAAAGAATTTTTATTAATCAATCTTTTTCTTTTTCATTCGCGTTTGCTTTCACTTCGTTTCTCGTTTTTATCTATTTTTTGTTTTTCATCGCGTTAGAATATTCCACGTACATGCAGATATACGAAGCATTCCGCCTCGACTTGACAACTTGATTTTCCCGGTGGAAAAGTGTATTAATTATTTTTTAATTAATAATTACCACTTTATAGATTATTTAACAAAAAATTCTTTTCAAATAATACCGAACATAGCCAAAAAAGATTAACGAGCTTTGTATAAATCGTATTTTTGTTTTTATCTTATTTTGATATTTCTAATTAATCGAAAAATAAGAGCAAATGCCTCGAAACGCACGCGTAATATTGAATAATTCGTTTAGATAAAGGATAGATGACCCAATTGATATAAAATTCCTCATATATGTGACGCATATGCGTATCGTGTTTACAACCCCATTTTCAAGATTGTCCACGCCCACGTGTCACTCTTACGTGAATGCATTTACAGTCGAGCCTCCGTCGTTATAAGACTCATGATACGAGACTCGCTGGAGCGATTCATTATCGCTGTCTCTTTCAATCCTCCTCTCTCTCTCTCTCTCTCTTTCCTTCACCCCAGCACGCTACATACGTATGTTCGAGCCTCGGGCTTATTTTGCCAGTATAGCCGATTTCCGGACTACGAAAAGGTGCGAAATAACGCGCCGGTTCGTTAGAGTCACCAATAAGAGAATCGAGCAATATTGCGTCGAAACGTAAGGCAAGCCGTGCGAATTAATGAGAGGCCAAAAGTTATACTGCGATTCTCGGCGAGGTTTACAAACGAGGGTGTAAGGAATTACCTGGGCGTTAAAAATATCGCCGAAGCGTGAATCTCGTTACGAAATTTGGATCGCCAATTTCGTATTAAATATATCCTCAAAACGGTCGTAAATCATTATTTATATAAATAACAATCATTTCATTACGATTATTCTCGTCAATTATTTGATTTATCGCGTTCGCCTTCGTAATTCATCGCGACCACACGAATATTCAATGAAAACTCGATACGTACAGTATAAAAAAAAAAAGAAAAATATACTTTTCGTTCCCTCGTAGCGTTAGGTCGTGATGCAGATATGTGCTCGAGATACGCTCGCTGTTCTCCAACAGCTCGTATGATGAATTATACGCGTATTATGCAGCTTAACTATAACGCGTCGTTCATCCGAGAACCGCAACGTCGTGCAACAGGTAGAGAATTGTAGCGCGGCAAAAGAGCGTTACAAAATAATGGGAATCGTTAAACTTTCCAGGGTTTTGCAATAAAGACACGGTGGTAGGACAACAACGGGTGTGCGCATTAACATCCGTGCCGGTACTATTCGCAGTGGTTGCGTTTATAGTTATATTTCTAGATCGCTCATTCGCTCCTCGCTCTCTTCGAATTACGCCGGAATATATCTAATCTTATATATATATATATATAGATTAAATATATATCCCGCGAGTGAAAATCAAAAGGGCGTATCTTCTTGATGCATTTACGGACCAATCGTCCTTCCAGCTTTCGGCCCGCGACACGTATACTTGTAATAAAAAAAAATATATATAATCTCTTTCGAGGAGGGTGTCTCCCGAGCATTATACGGCTATCCGTCGGGTATGTCTTAAAAAAACTCAAGTATACTATGTACTTACATTACCAGCAATGCATTAGGTACTACATACTGGTTAGCTATACATTTGCTCTATACATATATACTTATGTATATATTTATATGTATATATATATATATATAGTGTGTATCTCTATGTATCGGTCGTCGTTACGGTTATGCAACTTAAAAGTGGTGACTGGGAAGAGAGACCGTCGAGAGAGTCAGGAGACGGAGAATGAGAGACTGCATGACCAGGGATAATTGCGAATGGGTCCTAAAAAAAGGAAATAACGAGGCAGACAAAGAAATGTACGTAGGACAGCTCGGGGGCGTTGAATATTATCCTTGGGAGACTAATAACGGAATAATAACAAAAAAAATAAAACCGAGCGACTCTAGTCGCTCTCAGGAATGCCGCGGAGTTATTAAACTCGTGTATTTTCACAATTGGCCAAGTCAACGTCGAATTAGAAACAAATACGACGGATCGATTCTAAAAAGGAACCTGAGCGCAAAAATTTGCGTCGATTTTTCAAATTTATGAAAATCATTTGGGTTGCTTTGTCGGATGAAAATTGAAAAGTCGATTGAACGAAATGATAGAAGAAAATTATTGGACGTGGATAAATTCCGATCGTAAGGAAAGACGGTAGATCGAAATTTGTCTTATTTTTCTTGGGTCGTGCACAGCTCGCGGACACTTCGAGACATTAAGCAAGGTTCGTGGCGAAGCGAGTGTCGCGGTACCTACACGGTCTTCTGAAAATGGCTAGAAACTTTACAGGCATAGAAAACCACCAGAATCCACGTGCAACTGGTATAACGTTGACGAGAGAGGCATTCGTTAAAAGAAGCAGGGCGTGCGAAGGAGAACAGTGCCAAGGTGGGATGGTTCAAACGCGTTTCTGTTCTCACCTCCGACGTTTCTTAATCTCTTCCCCATTATCGAATCTCCAAAGACGTTTCTCGCTAATATTTAACAAACAATAAAATAAGAAAACGATAAATGAGCCCTCTATCACATTAGAATCGAATCTCTCAGATTCTCGTTTTGCACGAATTTCGTACGATATTGCGCGGCGCAAAATCGTGGCGAGCTAGAAGGCAAAGAGAGGTAAAAAAAAAATATCGAGACGTTAGCCAAGAGCCGAGAGTCCTGCAAATTGCGCAATTCCTCGTTTTCCTCAAGTGACTGACACGCCTCGTAATTGGTTGGTCGAGGTAAAAGGATACATCTAGGAATCGATATTAGCCTATAGACTCGTATATTATAAGATAATTATTTAGGAACGCGATGAGTGGATGAACCGTGACGGGGGTGGATCGCGAGGATGTACCGGAAGTCGATGGAAGAAGGACTCGGAAATGTTTCCGGGCTGAAGGACAACGAAGGGTCATTTGCCAATGGTGAAAGGGGGTTCTCTCTCTCTCTGTCTCTCTCGCTCGTGTTACGTTCTGTGTTCTAATATGCAACGAAAACCTAATGATGACGTAGGCCAGAAGGCGTGCGTACACGATACGGCGTTGTACACCACCTTACGTACACACGCTCGTAGAATCGTTGATCCCCGCCAGAGTTCTACTTCATGGGTGGGTAATACCGCCACCACCGAAGCAAAACTTCGCTACCGTTGCAAGACTCCGGGGCAGGGCACCACTATAAAAGCTGACGTCGCTGCCCCTACATCATGTAGTGCTCCCTGTCTTTCGCACAAGCAAAAACAATTCAACCATGAAGCTGTTCGTAAGTTGCCCAACGAAATATTACCAATAGACGATGAGATACCTGCTCGATGCAAATTTCGAACGATCGGCAAAATTTGCCATTTTTATTTTCAATTTTTGGAATTATTATCTGTTTTCGATAAAGGATGGGATTTTTCATTACGGGAATAAGATAACGACAATTTTTCTTTCGTTGGTTCCATTTTTGAAACTGCGATGGAGAAAATTCCGCCGATAATCGATTTTCTTTTCTATTATAGATCGTTCTCTTCGCCCTCGTGGCCGCCGTCAGCGCCTTCCCCGGTTACGACGTGAGTTGAACAATTTTTCTGTCTTCGATCCTCGAGTCATTGTATAACGTATTCGTTATCACGAGTCATATTTAATGATCGATGATTTCGCAACTAACGCAATGCATTTTTTTTGCATAATTCTTCTCTCTCACTTCCGTCTAATAATAACATATATGTGTTACAATATGTCTCGAGCCTCGAGGCACTTTATGAAAAGTAACAGGAGATCTCATCGAGGAGGCTGTAAAATCCGAATCGTGGTTTTTCCTCTTCCTCCTCTTGCAAATCGATATCTCCGTAACAACCGGCTTGCGTAATATCGTCACTTCCGTATAACTCGCGCCAACGCCAATCCAGGCCTCTTTATTAAACATCGTATAATTTTTCCATCGTTGCAAAAGCGCTCGTTTGGTGAAGCACGATCCGATAACAGAATATTATAACGTCGAACTTGACAGAAAAAAGAAAACGATCTTGTCGCTGTGTTCGTGCACTCTACGATTATTTAAATATCTGCGAAGTGCTGGAAAATTGACTTTTTTCGTCCCAATCGGTACGTGAAAAAAAATTTTTTAAATATATATATCACAGTCACACCGATCGACCGTGTGGTCGTTTGGAACAAATTTTCGGACTTTATGTCCGATGGAAGGTTCAGAAAAAAGCCTCGAACGGGTCCAGCACTGAACCATCTGTTACATTCTTCCGACTGGAATGTCTCTCTGTCTCTCTCGTTCTTTCTCACTGTCTTTGTCATCGAGTAACAAAATCCAAGGCATCCAGGACGATGCTATTCATCAATGTCAATAAAACCAAAAGTGACGTCGCTGGTCGTTATAGAAAGAAAAAAAGTTATTCGTAAAACGTTCGTGTGTGTAAAACACTCAGGTCGCGGATCCATGGCAGGGTTCGAAAGCTTGGCAACCGAGTTCGGCATGGCCGAGTTCGGGCTGGCAGCCGCAGCCTGCTTGGCCGAGTTCGGGCTGGCAGCCACAGTCGGTTTGGCCGAGCGCAGGCTGGCAACCCCAAGTTAAGGCTCAGGTAATGCAACAAGTATCGCATTTCGAAAGCATCGTAAACGTTGCCGCGTATCGGTAAGCATCGTTAGAACGAAATTCTGAAAGACGTTCAAGCGGTAACAATTCGACGAAAAAGTACGGAGGCTCGTGAATCGAACAAAAAACGGTATTTTTGACTTATTTTGAAAAAAAATCAGCGCTAAGATTACGACACGTCGATAATCCAAAGATTTTGATTAGTGCGATACACTATCGTGAATGTTTTTTTCTTTCTATCTTTTTCAGCACCACGTCGAGCACGTTCAGGTTCTCCACGTTGCTCAACAGCCCGCCATCCCGGCTCTCCACCCATCTCCCCTGAAGCTGAGCGCGCATAACCATGTCGTCAGAATTCCCCTTCATGGCAACAAGATCGCTCATCCCCATCTCATCGGAGTCGAGCACTACCATGAGCCCGAGATCTCTGTCAAGCCCGTCCACGGACACGGCTGGTAAACAATTAATTTTTACTGCGGACGATTAGGAACGAACACCACAACCCAACCAATAAACGACCCCATACAATCAACGAGGTCCGGGGTGGTCCAGCATCAACCAGCAACATCCCCGTTCGAGCGTCAAAAACTCATCCCCCGTGATCATCGTTAAAGAAAAGCACCCCACCACCACCAAGATAGCAACGAATCATGAAACACCGCAAAAGCAAAACAACAAAAACACAAAAAACACCATGGAAACGATGACCACCACCATCACTCTCGCCGCGACATTTGTCAATCGTCATTGAGGGTCTGAAACCCGAAAAAAAAACTATTTTTCGAATAAAAAATCGATTCATCATCATCATCGTCTTCGGCGTAAGCTGACACCACCACTCCCCCCACCCCTTTCGCCGCCGTGTGATAAATAATTATTAAAAAATTAGGCAAAGCACGAATGGAAGATTAAAAAAACTGCGAGAAATTTAAATTAAATAATTGCTCAACGATTATGGACCACTCGAGGACTCAGGACCAGGCGACCTATAACTTGTAAAAAAATCAACAAAAAACTACTTTCTCACCAACTCCCTTTCCTCGAACACCCTCTTCTGTCTTCGAAACAAATCTCACTTCTCATTTTCTTTCTTCAAAAAAATCTCTACAGAAGATATCACGAATTAATTCGAGACTTCGCTCTATTATGTATATTTTTTTTACGCTTTCTTTCCTTCACCCATCTTCAACCCCATTGCCCAAAAACCTCGACCGACCCTATTCAGGACTACTTTTATTTATTTTCTAATAAAAGGTTATTTTTATGTCTTGTGATAAATATTCGATCTATGCATGTTTTATTTATTTCTCCAACCCTTATTAAATCTATAGTTGATAAAAATATTTTAATCGACGATACGTACAGAGAACTCAAGAATATTAATCCCAAGAGAGGAACTCGGTCGAATACTCGTTTGTGGAAAAATGTCCTTCCAAGCAGCCCCGCGATAAATGTGTCCAGAACTGGAAGAACGTGTTTTTTTTTACGAACATTCTCGATCCGCGAATACACCGCGACTCTAATAAATCCGAACCGTGAAACGGGCTCGCCCAAAGGCGAATGCAATCTCTACGTGAGAACAAACTGCGTTCTCGTTGCAATCAAAATATATTTTCAATCAAATGCGGTAAGAAAATAAATGTTTCGCGAGTTTGCGCAGTCGAGGAATACATATATAAATTTTTGATCGAAAACGTGTACGCGTCGGTACGCGACCGTCATGGAACGTTCGTTAAATCGAAAGTTTTTCGTTACGTTGAAACGTCGGTTGTATACGATTACTGGCAATCCCATTATTTATTACTCTTTCTATTTAATGACCGATCTCGTTTTCTGCGAAAAGTTAACGTTCTGCGGTTTTTGGCGGGAATATCCAAATGTTTGAAATATTCGTCGATGAGAGAAAATAGGTAAATCTATCCATTTTATACAAATTACGATTTCCTTTTTTTCCTTTTGGCCTACAATATTTTGATTCCCACTTTATATATGTCGATGAAGCGCACGAACCTACAAATCAATTCGGCGTTACCGGAGCAACGGTACGTCCAAACAGACCGCTCATAGCGCGGTTGATAGGCTCCTCTTCCCGAGCTTCTGGACGAGCTTACGCGTTGTGCTGAAAAAAATAAGTCCGCGTCGTCGATAAAAAACATCGAGCGAGTACATGGAGATCATCGGAGGATCGACATCTCGCGCTATCCATCAGAGAGAAAATCGCATTACCTTGTCGCGGTAATCGCTGGTACACTGTTGTGTTTTATCGTTTGGAACGACCAGTGGGGACGCGCAATTGCGATAAGGACAATTTTTTTCTCCACGTCGGCGTTAACGTTCTGCAAACGTTCGCGAACCGACCGTCATCAACGAGACAATTTCTTACACATCACACAAGAGCCTAGGGGTCAGTTTAATAGTGAACAAACAAAATTTTGTACGAAAAAGAAAACATTGTTATGGTTACGTCTAGCGCTTGATGCGAAAATAAAAATCTAAATTCGATAACGACGTAATAGTCGTCCACGTAATAAAATTTTCATTACCAACGCATCAATTCGAGCATTTTTATATCAACTATCATTAAACGACAATTTAACGACGTATGTCTCACGAGTAAAGGCTCATGGACATTATTTTTCGCAATGCGGTTCGAGCTTTTTTGTGGTCAATGCGAAAGCAATTACGCATACGAATAGAATTCCTCGGGGCTGCAATAATATTATACAGGGTTGATTCAGGTCCGAGGATAATATAGACACGCGTGAAACGCCTTTGGGGCAACATTTCGCAAATTGTATTTTACGCTGCCTCCTCGTAACTATTATGTCTATCCTTGTCGTCCATTTATTTATTCTCATTCATTAAAAACTATCCGGTCATTCACAAAGCGGTGTATAATTTCTTTGCTTTTTGTTTTTATTATAAATAAGAATGTCTCGCTGCATTCACTCATACTTATGTATTACACGATGGAAATAGACATTGCAGCATGCTGTTCGAAAAGTAGGTGACCGTCTCTTGGTTCTCGCTCGATCACCCATTCGTCGTTCTACTCTCGTACTTTTAGATATAGCGACACAGTGCGAGAGCTTCGTTTTATTTTATTCTACTTATGTACACGTCGCGATAAAAATCGTCGGTTCGCTTCAAGCAATGTTCGTAGTCCAAAAAATCGATCGTAACAAAAGTTTCTTTTTTTTACCTCATACAAATATGCCAGTATAAACATAGTTGACCGCGAGGTTTGTTAGAATGAAGTTTTAGGTGGGTCACTGACTGGTTCAATAAAGGTGTAATTGGAGTTGCCTCCTCTTCGCCTCCTGCCCTCTAATCCTTATCGATCTCATTGTGTCGCCAGAATGTTGTATTAGCGTATGTAAAACGTTTGACAGTTCAAGGCTAACAATATACATCGGGCTTGCATTACTGACTGTAAATTTCATTCGTCGAAAGTGCATCGCGTAATAAATATTGTTTTAATTTACAAAAATATTTTTATCAATTATTATCAATAATCGATATTAAATTTCGACATGCAATTGCAATATCCAATTCAAACTTGTAAACGATTAATTAGTTACCATTAATAACGTTTTCACTCGTATTTACGAACGTATCGAAAAAATTACGACGATAATTGAAAAATTACGATATCGAAACGTATCATTAAATCGAGATTAAATTTGATACGAATTAGAATATAAAGAAAATAATAATATTATATTACGTAATACGAAATGACCAATCAACGTCGTAATTTTTTATGGACGTCGTGTATATCATCATTGTCTCCGGTTTACCTTCCTCTCTCTTTATCT
The DNA here is from genome assembly GCA_964017225.1 of Netelia inedita. NCBI lineage: Eukaryota > Metazoa > Arthropoda > Insecta > Hymenoptera > Ichneumonidae > Netelia > Netelia inedita. The sequence continues at coordinate 28,056,233 of OZ024923.1, read as the reverse complement.
GTACTAGTATGAATAAACCGGAGAGTTTGCAACGTGTATAAGTACAGCGGTGAGTGCATTTTACACTTTCTCCAGTTAGCTCGTGCAAAGCCGAAACCTCTCGTTACACTTTATTCGCGTCAGACGCCAGAAGTATATCGCTGGCGTAACGCGCGAACGCATTCTACCGTGTTTATCGAGGGGTCCGTTGCTCCGTTACTCGTATACTTTACCGGATTCCGTAATCGTCGAGTTAATTACTCTATTTAATCGAGATCATGGGTTTTCTCAGGCCCCATGCTCGACATCACATCGACTTTTCCTGGACAACGATATTTTTTTTTCTTTCCCCCTGTTCGTTTATCTTTCGATGATTATTAGTCGCGTTGGACCTCGGGTGAAAGACCCTCCGGCCGGTGGTGTCGTTTCGCGATCGACGCACGAGCAGACTCGTCGTAGATCGGCGATGGAATCGAACGGATATGGGAACCGCTGGTGCTCGTCGTGACGCGTCACGCGGATAAAACGGAAGGTATATGAACACACCTGGGGGTTGTCTGTCGAGGTTGTTCAGTGTCCTCAGTTCGATACGGTCAGTGGGACACTGAGCATGAACGAGGAACGCAGTGAGTATATCATTACGTTCATCACGTGGGCTTTTATTTTCGGAAAATACAGAAACGCATCCATAATGAGACGAAAAATATTTGATTTTGACAAAAAGACGATCATCACCCTCGAGAATTTTCGATTAATTAAAATTCTATCTTTTCGTCGAATTAATTATTTCGTTTGATTTCGACAGAGGATGGCCTAGAGCCGGCGCCTTCGGTGTACTCCATCACCAGCGAGAAGAATTTGGTTCCGGTGAGATCCAGAGCCGCCTAGTGAGTAATTGGATAAATTTGAAATTAAATTGGAATTAGTTGAATTAATGGTAAAACAAACATCGTTCGCTTGTTGCAGTTTTAAGGGACGGAGAAAAGGAGCTTTGGTTATAATCGTACTAGCGTTTCTCATGGCTTCGCTGATCGCGTGCGTCATCGTTCTCGCTATACTATGTGAGTTTACGATCGGTAGAAAATTCAATAATTCGCGATGAGCCGATTTGATCGTGAATCGATTTGAAAGAATAATATATACCTATTTGTGCCTGCGGGCTGTCGTAGTTCGTGCAACCACTGATAAATTCACTGGTATTGACATGCACATATCTACTCGCACGTACGATTATTTGCCCGGGGGTGACTCACGCAACCCTTAATACACTTACCGTTAGCTACCCTTGGGCAAATACTCAAACATCCGTCGCTCTGTTCACTTTATTTGAGTTACTGTTAGAGTAATTGGTGTGCGTACACGTTTGCGTCATTGCGAGCTTCTTCCAATATCTTTAAGGGGTGTAGTTATTACCGTATTTAATATTTTTGCAATTTATAATCTTATGAATATTTTTCAGACTCGAGATTGTATCGGGCTCAAAAGATGTGCGACAACGAACACTGTGTGCGAATAGGTGAGTAAACGACCCTTGAAATAAAAGATGAACAAACAATTTGCATAGCAAGTTTCTCGTCACGTGATTAAAAACAAACAAAAGAAAAAAGATAAAGAAAAATCTACTCTAATTTCGGTTTTTGTTTCGTTCTTACGTGAAAAAATTGTTGCGTTACTTAGCCGCTAGTCTGAAAGAATCTATGGACACTTCTATAGATCCTTGCGATGACTTTTACGGGTGAGTAAGATCACAGAAGGAAAAGCCTCTCTTTTTTAATTTTTCTGTTGCTGTTTCGTTTTTTGTTGTCCTATCACGATATTTTTTATCTCTACACGTGATTGATTTTTATCGTAGATGCATGTAGAACGTGCACTAAATGTTTTTAAGTGCAATCGAGCATAACTATACTCACCGAGACGATGAGTCAATTCACCTGTTCGTTAATTCAAATGGGATAATAATTATCAATTTTTTTAAATATTATTATCGATTACACAGGTACGTTTGCGGCAGGTGGTCGGAGGAACATCTGTCATCCGTCAACGATAACTCTTGGTTCGACGAGAGATCCGATCGCGTTACTTGGAAAGTCCGGGATTTATTGCGAAAGAACTTGACTGATGGCGAAGTCCCCTGGGCCGTCTCACAGGCGAAGAAACTGTACGACAGTTGCACGGACATCGGTAATTTTATGCGATTGATCGAACTCGTGATTAATTTATTAAAAATACATATTTCATTAATTATTTATTGATTATTAATTGACCCATTCGATCTTATCGCTTTGTCAGAAACGTTGGATCTTCTTGGTCTTAATCCTCTTCAACGAATACTCGAGGAGCTTGATTTGCCTCAAACACCCGCTGCCATGTCTGGAAAACGTGGCAATTTTATTCAACAAATGGCCAAAGTACGGCGCCTTCTTCTGAAAGATATTTTCATCGGTGTCTCAATCGGTCCAGATCCTCGAAACAAAAGCCAGAATGTTATTTTTCTCGATATACCGAGCTCGAGCAGTCCTTTGCCAAGGTAAAATTTCTACTTTTTTAGAATTAAAATTTTGTGCTAATTGGAGAGTACTAAAACTACTGCAGTTACAATACCGAGGTGGAGAAGAGGCTGAAGAGAATAAGAGCTCGTTTCGAAAAGCTCGAAGACGAGCCCGACGACGACTCGGACGGTCCAACTTCGGTGGAAAAATCTTATATGACCGGTGTGATACGACAACTGGCGACAAACGGAACCGCGACAAATTGTTCGATGAAAGACGAAATGACGATTCAGCGAGACCGTGAGATTAAAGATGTTGTTGACGCTATCTACGATCTTTCCGGAATATTTTATTATGTAAGATTCGATCGTCGATGATAGAAATATATATTTTTGTTTTTCGAGTTTTATTAACGAAAACAAGACGACACGTGTACTTGCAGATCTCGCGGACGGACAAGAACGAGAGCCTCGACGACACGCGTGTTAAGGACGACGATTACGTGCTCGTCGACTTTCTTCAGGAAGTGACCGATCTACACGTCAAAGAAATGAATTCTAGTCTCGTACCGAGAAAGCTCTGGCGTCCTTACATGGAGGAGCTCTTTCGCGACATAGAAGACGTCGATCTGAACAAGGATAAACTCTTGGTCTGGAACATGGAGTATATGAAGGACGTGGCATACATTCTGGAAACGACGGACGAAACGGTGTTGGGTAACACGAAAGATCGATCGATAATTAATTTGAGCTAACTATTTATTTAATTCATAGCAAAGTAACTCTTTTACATAAATTGTTAGAAATCATAAAAATTAATTTAACGATTATGTAATTAAACGGAGCGATCGGATCGTATTAATACTTTATTTATCTTTAAGAGACGGCCGTTTGGTGGATCGTCGTTGATGTCGTAGTGCCTCACTCCTCGAAACAATTACGAGCACTGTGGGAGAATTACGTCAGCGAGTTGGTGGAAACCGAGTTCACCGAGCCCAGGTCGTTGTATTGCGCTGGGCTCGTAAATGAAATGATGGGTAAGGAAAATTAGCACATTACAAAATTTCATTACTCATCCTTACTGTTCTCACTCCTCCGAGAAAATCGTCCACGAGAAAGCAGTTTTCTTCATTCTTCGATTTCCTCGTAACTGCAGCCTTTGTGAACGAGAGAAAGTAACGAGGAAGCTCGATGGAAATTTTTTATTTCCATATTGAAATATTTCATATGGAAATATGTAATTTCCATATTTTATTCGAATTCCATTCCTACCATTTATCATAGGTTTATTTATCCTCCATGTCTTTTCAGATTTTATCTCGATTTGTCAAGTTCTAGCCCGGTAGTTCAACGTTTATTGCTGTTAAATCATATTCGTTGATTTTTAAAAAAACATTAACTTTTCAAGCTATGGCAGTTTCGTGGCTGTTCGTCGATCCGAACTTTCACTTGGATAAAGGGACCAGGGTCGTCGAGATGTTGGAGGACATAAGATCGGCTTTTGCATCGCTCGTCTCTAAGGCCGACTGGATGGATCGTACAACAAAACTGGCCACACTCGAAAAATCCCGAAAGATGACGTACGTCATTGGACATCCGGATTGGCTATTCGCCCAGGGAATGATCGACGAATATTACGAAGGGGTAAAAGGACACGTTCACTTCGAACCTAATCCAAATATTCGAACGAGACTCGAAGGATTTCTTTTTATCGTATACTAATCGAGATCGTTAACTTTCAGATAGATATGAAGGATGATGCGTATCTGGAAAATATGCTGACGATGATTCGTTTGATGAGTGAGGCAGAGCTCCAATTACTCCATGAAATAAATTTTATGAATGAAACTTTGTGAGTTACCATATTATCACAAAATCTCAGTAGTTTCTCATTTTTTCCTGTATTTACATGGAAGTGGTCCATGTTTTTTACCATAGTTGGGGCGCTGAGCCTACTGATGTGAATGCTGTTCACACTTTCATAGTCAACCATATAAGTACGTATGAATTCTTTTCTGTTCTCTAATGTAGACTACGTACTCTAATGTGTTGTCGAATGCAGCCGTTCCAGCTGGAATCCTTCAGTTCCCATTTTACGAGCTAGGACTCGAGTGAGTCGATTAACTTATGAAAGTCGCTATTTATTCTTCTTTGAAAAATATCTAAAGTTATGTTTTTACTTTTTCAACTTTCAAGAGCTCTGAATTATGGCGCGATTGGAACGATTCTTGGTCACGAGTTGACTCATGGGTTTGACAACAGTGGGCGACATTACGATGATAATGGAAATTTGAGACAATGGTGGACCAACACTACGATCAATCAGTTTAAAAACAAGGTGGATTGTTTCGTAAAGACCTACGGTAGTTACTACATCGACGAGGTAGTCATGAAAAATTTGAATATTATCTTAAAAATTCTACATAATCATACGATTATTTACTCATGAAAGATCTCGTGCGTTGATCAATTTTTATTTGTCAGGTAAACGATTACATCGACGGTGAATTGACTCTTGACGAAAACATTGCTGACAACGGTGGACTTCGTGAGGCGGTTCTCGCGTACAGAAGATGGAAGGCCAAGCATGGTCAAGAGCCTATGCTCCCGGGATTCACGCATTTGACGCACGAGCAACTGTTATTTTTAGGCTTCGCTCATGTAATATCACCTTCTGGAACCTCGTAATAATCTTCTCGGTCAAGGCTCCTCGGTCCCTTCTCCGCGTTGTCATTTTTTTTCAAATACGTGGATTTCATTTTGTTATCTCTAAAATTACACTTCTTTTATTGCAGTTATGGTGCGAGGCTAATACAGCTGAATCTCTTCGCTGGAAATTGCAGGACACTCATTGTCCTGGTTTCGTGAGGCTAAAAGGTGTTCTTCAAAATTCTCAGGAGTTTAGCGATGCGTGGCATTGCCCGAAAGGATCTCGAATGAATCCTGAGAAAAAATGCAAGCTCTGGTGAAAAATTCGCCAAATCTGTAGGAAAAATAAAAATTCGATCGGGCGAATCGGGTCGGGGCATCAACAGAATGGCCAATTTGATCTCTTGTAATTATATAAAAGATATTTATTTACCTATGAAATGCCGAGTGTATCTATACAAATTTATTTCTTCCTTGTGGAATTGTTAATAAATCTCTCGGGGTAAGCTCTTAAGATATCACCGGAGGGAATGTTTGACAGGTTAGGGCGTAAAGACCGGTTCATCGGAATGAAATTGCTAGACGGATAAAATTATTATCATATAAAAATCTTATATTTCTGATGTCATGTTCGCGGAACTTGTTCGTCGTTGCTCATTGTATACACGACGCAGGCGTTTATTTACTCCACGCTTTTGCGAACGATATCATACTCGAGCATTTTTTGATATATCGTACCGTTGTATATTTTGTTAACAAATATCATTTTATGATGGCCTTATACGTTGATCGCAATTATATGTACAATATTGATGAACTCTAATCTTAGTAAACGTAACCGCCATTGGCACCGATAAGCTGGGTGTTGTCGCTCGATTGCTTGCTACTGCTCTTGAAGTGTTCGACGTTCGTGGACTCGTGATGTGCGTCGACGTGCTTTGTCGGAGCGGGAAAAACGGGGCTTGTCTGCTCAAATTTAGGGAATTCCTGAAGTTGGCTCTGTTCGAATTTGGGGAATTCGGAAACGTGGCTTTGCTCGAATTTGGGAAATTCAGGAACGTGGCTTTGCTCGAATTTGGGGAATTCGGGAACGTGGCTCTGTCCGAAACTCGGTAGTTGAGGGTGATGATTGGCCGCTGGAGCATGATACGGAGCGTATTCGGGGCGCGGAACTGGAGCCTGAACAGGTGCGCTCGCAGTCTGACCCGAAAAGTCGAATTCCTTCGCGACCTTGATGTCGAATGAGTCGGAACCTGTGCTTGGTTGGACATGACCACTCGTAAAACCACTCTGAAAGACGTTGGTGTTCGAACCTTGCGGGAAGGTAAATCCGTGTTCACCCAGACTGGAAGAGAACTGGGGATACGTGTGGGGTGAGATTTGATAGCCTGAATTTCCGAATGACGATTGGAATCCGGTGTTGTCAAAGCCATTGCCGAAACTGCCGAAGTTGTCGAAGCCATTGCCGAAGTACCCGGAGGAGAAGGTCTGAGGGAAAGGTGGATAAGAGGGCGTAGGCTGCACAACTGGTTTAGCTGTCTGGTGGACGACGGGATGATCGACGACTGGCGTAGGGGACGGAACGTGGCTCGGTGCCGCTGTAAATGACAAAAGGTGATGGAACTGGATTTTTCTAAATCGATGATTCTGATAATGTTAAATTTTGCATAGCTCGTCGACTGAAAACTTACCCTTCACAGTCTTACCGACTTCTACGACGTCCTCCTGGACATCATCGTGAGCATGTTCCTCGCTGTGAGATGGTACCGGAGTGACCAGAGGGACCGATTCGTCGTGGTGAATTGGCGCAGCAGTGACCGAATGATCGTCGGATGACTCGTCGTTGACAACGTCCACGTGGGATTCTACGTGGTGATTGTGGTGCTCGACCGCTGGTTGGTGCGCAGCACTCTGCAATATCGAACACGCAAATTACATTCTGATTCAGTGAAGATCAGAGATTATCGAGGCTCTGAAAGAATCCAGATGAAGATTCACACCTCGTATTTGGGAGCTGGGTTTCCATAAGAATCGAGCGGAAGCACCTCTTTGTTCGCTGCATCGATAGCTGGAGCCAAGTATCTTTTGGTTTCAGGAACAACGTGTTCGTAGGTCGATGCTGGGCTTGTGTATGTCGTTACTGGAGCTTGAGTCGTCGGGGCAACCGGAGCCAGATATCCATTGTTGGCGCTTTGGAAAGGCTGCAAAGGAAAGATCGTTTTTTGGTACAAATCCACAAAAATTGTCATGATTTTTATTAAATTTCTTTAAAATTTCTTAGCTACCTTGAAAATGGAGTGGTCCGGGGTCGGCTTATTGAACGAAGGTAGCGGAATCTCCTGGTTCGGCTGTTGTTCGAAACCCGGGAAGTAAACAGGTTTTCCCGCGGTGTAGTTCGGAGGTCCGTAACCCGTTTGAGGAACATGGAAGTCGAGGGAGTTCTGGTAAGAGCTGTAATCGGGTACCGAGTAAGAGCCGATGTAACCACCGAGAGATTTCGATATTTCGAGCTCGTTCTCGTGCGGGTGATGCTCATGATGGTGGTGATGATGATGGTGCTCCGTGCCGTAACGTGGATCACCCGGAAGAATATCGCGCTTTGCCTTCGTCAGAGCGGGTGCAGCTAGTGCTGCGCCGAGAAGGCACACCTTGTATCGACAGATGAAAAAGACATTATAAATGGTTCAACTAATTCGTGAACTTTGCTGGATACGGAACTAAGGAAATATGGCAATATTATAATTTTTGTACAATTCGATCTTTCCATTGATTTTCACCGATTTGATCAACAAAGTCGCTATAGTAACGCGCACATCCCGAACCGGTTTACCAGATGCAATAAGGAATGATGCAATTTCACGTGCATTTATATCGTGTATTGTTGAGTTACCCTTTTTTTGCTTTAAATTAATGGCATAAATGCAGCAATTGTAAAAGCAAGCAATATTTCGCGATATCGTCAGAATTACGGACTACTTGATGTACTTCCCCCATACCACGACGCTTTTCTCTTTTTCGACACGAAATTTGAAACAATGCATTATCACTCGATGATTTTTCCTTCCATTAAATGTTCTTTCATATATTCGTTTCGTTTCACGAGAGTGCACGTCGCCTCGAGGACACTCACCACTGAGATGAGGACAAACTTCATGGTGAACGAATTGAGATGCGTGGAGTGTTTGAGCAGATGAGACGAGACAATTCGATCTTTTATACATCGGGATGCTCCCTCCAATTTTGTGATTTCGCAAGCCCGTCGTGGCATTGGGAGAACTAGATTTTTAATCAATTTTTTGTATCCCTCTCCTCGCCTGGACCAAACCAGAGATTTTAATGGACTTGGCGTTTGCGGGCAGCCTAAGCGTGGCATTTTGGGCCTTGTCGAGAAAAAGAGGGGAGGTGGGGGGAGGAGTTCTGTGGGTCAACCTTCTCGTAGGTGGGTATTTTATACAGAATATACATAATTGTCGAAGACTCGACTAGAAACTCTAGGAAGCATCCCGAGACAATTTAGTCACCACGAGTGGTTAAATGTGTCTCGCAAGGTCATTCCATGGTTAAAAAATAAGAATTGTTCGCTCTCGTAGCGACTCGACACTTCCTTGATCCTCGATCAATTTTCGTTCGGCTCGCGAGAGAACGTAAATCGTCATCACGAAATACAACCCTTCGCGCCTCTTCGCGATTGAATGTATCGTTGCAAGAATGATAAATGAAGTTATCAAACATAATTCTTGAAGCTTGGTATCATTCGGCATGAAAACGGCTATGCACGGTTCATTCTTCACGGTAATTCTTTTTTTTCATCTGCACTTCTGCATTTGTATAAAGACGTCTCGAATATACGAGGAAAAGTTAGTGGAGAGGAGTCATTTCAATGTGAATGTTTTCGTTACTATCATCAAAATATCGTTCAGCTATTACGTCAATGTTTAATCAAGAATTCAGCCTGAAGTGCGGAGGCATTTTAGAGCCGAAGGGCAAAACATGATTCTTTTTTTATGAATCTCTTGTAGCCTTTAGACATGCGGATAGCCATAAAATCTTTGTTCTTTTTCGATCCTTCCGTCACTTATTTTATATTTCTATAATTTAACTATTTATCGTTTCAATTAGGACGGGTTCGGGAGTTGTGAAATTTTTGTCGTCAGTTTGGAGACGGTCAGAACGGGTTCTCAAGGACTTTGACCGCGTGTGTGTCTGCGTTCAAATTTAATATTCTAACGTATCATTTTTCTCGCGAGGCTATTCAACCTTCTCTATATTTCTCTTCCTGTCGGCGAAATTGCAGGATGATTCGCCATCGTTTACTCGGGTCTATCGCGCCCATTATAAATACATTGGATGGAACATGTTATTATATTTTCAGTTTTAGTCAAATTGTGTTTAAAAATAATAATAATAGTGCTTGGTAAAATCTGGGGGAGACGAGACTTTCCGGATCGATGAAACGAGACGAATATTCCTGCTGAGAACCGGTCAAACGAATTTTTTTACGTTTGTCGCTAAACTTTCATGCAGCTGCTATTTTCGATAGCCCAACATATGAAAATTATTGTCGAAGAAAGTCTTAAACGAGGGAGAGCAATTATTCTTTACCATCACATATTCATTCTTTTTATTCTTCCATGCGGTATTTAGGTAGCAGAAATCGTAAAACGGAAATCTTTATTTCAGATTTGAGACACGTCCTTGAGAAAATCAAAGTAATAATTCGAGAAAGACGATGATAACCGCGTGAATAACTATAGCTACGCTATAGAACGCACGTCCGGTTGGTGTTATTTGCTCGTCTTTTCTTTGGAGAGAAAAATTCCAGCCGTCCCCTTCTCGACCCAGTCTCGCCGCCCGATCTATTCACGTTCCTTTCATTAAAGTTATGCAGATCATCCTCCCGTCCACGTCCTTGCGAGTATGCTCGAGGCCTGGGTACACTAAAATAACATCTTCGGTCGTTTATCAACGGAGGGAAGAGTTCAAATCGGCCCTGAACGATATTCGCGAATCGGACGTGTATCGAACTCACGAGGACGCATAAATTTACAATAATGAGGAGATATTACGAAATTGTCATCAACCTTGTTGATCTCGTATAGGTAGGTATGTAATAAAATAAATGATAATATAATTTATAATTAATCGGGCTTATTATTTTTATCGATTTTATTGATATAATAATTTTAGAATAAACATAAAAACATTACAATAATTATAACAAAAAGAATCATAATAAAGAGCCGTAGAAGAGACCGTAAAATTGTAAGTTATATTTTATACGCATGACTTAATTAATTCGAGTATTTTGTATTTATTAATTGTTTTTGAAAATTGATGCTTTTGTTGACTCGTTCGATTCTTCGAGTTTAGAAAATTCTTGTCCACTCGTTAATTCCAATTCATACTTCGGTTGGATCTAGTTCCTGAAGAACCTGGTAGGATAATAAAATTCTGAAAAAAATTTGAATAATTTCACGTTAACGTGAGTAGTGAGAAATCCGTTTTTGAGGCAACCATGTTGTATCTGTGTTTGTCTTTTTTGCAATTAATTACCAGGCTTTACCGGTTATCAACCTGCTTGGAAATTGCTGCATCGATGCCGTTATTGGCATCGGTCCCATGTTCAAGGAGGGAAAGGGAATCGGCTGAGGCACGCGTATGGCCACTGGTCTCGGCACATCTATAGCAACGGGGTACGGCTGTGGAACGCCGACAGGTACTGGTATCGGTCGTGGCACAAACACGGGTACAGGTACCATTCTCGGTGTGTGTTCCGAGCTCGTCCCTTCTCGCGGATACCGATTTATTCATTTATTTATTAAATAATAATCAAACTCTCGATAAATTTACTCAATAATGGTCAATTTCATGATATACAAACAAGGTCGATCGACATTTCAAGTAGGTAATCGCAGTGACAAGATGTGATAAGTGAATTTTTTTTCTTGTTCGCAGGATATATTTCAAAAATGAAAAAAAGTTTACATAGTCCAGTCGTGCTGTTCATTGAAGGCCAATTTTTATGACAGGTGATTCTGATGGATCACAATTCATTCCATCCCCCTTCATCCCTTAAAAACACCCGTACACCCCTTCTTATAATCTTTTCCAATTACGGGGTTCTTCGACGACAGCACAAAACAATTTCGACTATACGAGAACTCACCGCAGCCTGGTGCGAGGCCGAGTCCGATGCCGATTTTCAGAGCACCGTTGATAACACCAGCATCGACGCCGCCCGCTAGACAATCGGCCGCGAGATCATCCGCTTCGTAATCATTTATTACACCTTGCAAGCGATTGTCATTTTTTTTCAATGGAAAAGTCAATATTCTCGTCATTCCATCCGATCGATCGAAGCTTCGACCGCGGAAATATCTCGGTATTTGATTTTTGCCGGAATGAGAAGCGCGTATTCTCGAAGCGGTATCTTTGAAATTTGCGTTACCGTTGGGGTTATAATTTTCTAAAAAATCTCGATACGTCAATGCACCATCGTACTCTCGCTCCTCGCTGATATTTGTTCTCGAAGATATTTCACGATTTTTTAAAATGTAATCGTTATACGTGTGTCTCTTTCTCGCGCGTGGATAAAACGATGCCATTTCCACGGGAGTCGTCGCACAAACGTCGTAAATAATCGATAACTGCAACGCAAATGCCAGAAGATCTTTCGACAATGAACCGATTCTCATACCGATCTCACGATTTAATAACATAGCTCTCGCGCTCGTCAGAGTTTCATGAAGAAACGATGAAATTGAAATGAAGAAAATTCACTTTGCCGACGGAACCGAATCGATGCAATAGCTCTGTGTTGATTAATTAACTAGCGATTAGTGACTGTGACGGTTTTATCGCGCGATTTTCCATCGATCACTCGATCACCGGAATTGTTCGATATTTTCAAACAATGTCTCGTAAAGAATATAGCCTACGAAAGAAAAGTGCGTATTGGTCCAAGCATCGGCTTACCTAAATGAAAAACTTGAAATACAAATGTATATTTAGAATTGCAAAAAAAATGTAATGATGTGATACGAAACACGTACAGTCCGTTCGGCACGATCGTCTTCCTCTTTCTTCGTGGTTCCGAGCCACTTGTTCAAGTACCGGAACACAGCGTAACACGGAAAATATGGAAATGCTGAGGCGGATGGAACATACTCTCTAAAGTTGCGGGGTAATATGGATCGTTGAAAGTATCGTTTTCGATTTCTGTCTCAGACCTTCGATATCGTATTCTCTAACAGATTCCTCTAGCACACGCAATTTTATTATAGATAGTAAAATGGTAATATGATACTTCCATTTATGTACATCGTTATATAACGATTTAACGTACCAACAAATATTAAAATACATGAAGCAAGATCGACGAACACCGACGCACGAGAAAATACACTAAATAACGTCGAACGAATGAAACGCAAGATTTCCTTTTTTGTTTTCCAGCTCACAGTCAGGAGTAAGGAATGTTGACGTATGAAAAAAATGTTATTCGGGTATTGGACATGTTTGCCCGGCCGGACAAACGACGGACAAAAACGACAAAGTGAAGGGGAGAAGAGTCTCGCCGCGAATGCCGCTGCTGCGTTGGCGAAATGTTCTTTTTATAAATGAATATATATAGATACATATAGCCAGACAGTATAGCCGCCTTTCTCTCTCGATGAAACGGAAACTCGATGTACAGTATATTGCCACGCCCGTTATACCTCGTTTGTGCTATATCAAAGTTGGCTACACTCTGCTTGGTTCGGTAGCCGGTTCGTTTTGACTCGAAAGGCGTACGAGAGGGGATAACGACCAACGGCTTCAGCCGCGAAACGAGCAATCCTACGTTCACCGCTGTCGGTCTGGTCGTCGGTCCAAAGGGGCAAACGAAAATTTCCCTCTCCCGATGACCATTGGTTCGATCGTTTAGAGTTATTTTTTTAATTACTGATTTTTCATAATGGAATCGACCAAATCGATCGCGTATCGATAATTCTTGCGGTCGAATGCAATCAGGAAATAATCGCTAAGGATTAATACAGGTTATCATTATTTTTATTTGCTCCGATAAATTGTCTCGTTTCTTTGGGAAGCCCCCCGGGGGCAATATCCTTGCCGTTCGCTGGCGAAAGTGAGAGGAGAAAGACTATCTTTTTCGAACAATGAGAGCCGACTTTTGCTTTCGTTCGGATATTTCCGGCCGACGTAGCTTTTGCTCCAGTGACAGGGACACGAGACGACTTCCGGTATTTTTGCCCACGAAACAGGTCGACTGCAGTGACGTTGATCAAAGCTTGTGAAAGATGTCTAGAAGATTAACGTAAAGAAACATACGTGGCAATATTAAATAACAATTAAAAATAATAAAACAATCGCATGAAACGATTATCCCATTATTCGAAATATTAATACGACTTTTTGACGTACGACGTTGAACATCTTTCGATTGTTCGCTCGTACGATCGCCTCTCTCGATCTCGGTCAAAAACTTTGTTTTTTAAAACTCGACTCTCACGTCAGTCGAAACAATGTCATGATTATTTTACCTGGCATTCCACTTTTTCTTCACTGAATCATCCACCCGCTATTATATAACTCGAAACAGAATCAAGCGTTGCGAAATTTTGGTTTATCGCGTGCGTGTTCCACGGTTACACCGCGGAATCTTTGTAAGTTGGACTCATTTAGGAAACTGATATTCCAATTTCAGGATACACTATTTGAGATTATTTTTAATATCGCTGTGCCGTAAGTGGATCGTTGGATCTAATAGAGCCTTTAAGGAAGAGAACGTCGGAGGTACGATAGATGTGTGTGTGTCCTTTCACCAACACCTTCACCGCGCCAATCTACTCGCTCGTCTTATCTATCCCGCCCGGACGATTTATAGCGGGCTTATGGTTTTTTTGTAATAATTTTCAAAAAATGATCGCTCACCGCAATCATCCGTTCACCAGAAACCGGAAATGTAAGTATCGTTCCGTAAATAGAAACACGAGAATTTAAGCAAAAATATTTCCGCGGTTGTACTTTGCATATAAGAGTGTGTCTAATTTTTCTAAGAACGATCGGACGTCCTCCATTTTTAATATACAAGCGATGATTAAACCTGAATGCGTTTTAACTTTACGAATAAAAATGATGTTCGTCGAATCAGATTTATACCGGCGACAGCTCGAAATTTCTATTACCTCGGATTAATTTATTTCTTTACAAAAAAATTTTTTATTATCGGAGAAAAAATAATACGTAATTATCATTGTCCACGTACTCGATAGGTAATTATTTGGTCCGATGAATCGCGAGTGACCGGTCGAGGCCATCGAACTCTCGATCGCGTAAATGGCGTCGGATTGGTGGGAATAGAGAAGAATCAAGATCTCGCAGCGATTGCCCTAGAGTTTGCAACAAGTGCTGCACGGCCGACACTCGGAAAGAGAAGTGCTTTCTTCGTCGAACGCCTGGCGGTGAAGGTTCTTGTATATATAAAGCCACGGCCAAGCGTTCTATCAATTGTCAGTGTGCAGTCTCACCGGTTAATACGCTTATAATACAAACAAAACTACCATTTTGAGCGATGTTACGTCTCGTAAGTTGAACGTAGCCCAGTGTAGTTTCGTGAGAGAAAATCGGGCTCTAACTTTTCGGGTGGCCGCCGATCGATAATTATTTATTTTAGTTCCCACTAATCAAGACGAAACCTTCAATGAAAATAAATTTTTCTTAGTTTTTATTAATCGATCGAATATTATCAATAAAAATAATTTGTTTTTTCTCAGTTTTTATTGACCGCGGTGTTGGCTACGGTGAACGCATCTCACCTGGGATTTGGCGAGTTTGATGGTTCGCATCATTCACAACCCAAACTCATTTCTCAGTCGGTCGGTCTTCATGAAGTGCCAACGAAAATCATAAAAATTACGAAAACGGTGGCAATCAAAGTTCCGGTACCGTATCCGGTCAAGGTAAGTGCGACGAGTTGATGAAAACATAGTTTATCGGCTCGTAACTTCAACCGTTTTATTCTTGGTCCGTTATTGTAAGAAGAAGGAACGTTGGGATGAAAAAATGTAAGAATTTTGTTGATTTCTAGGTTCCTCATCATATACCGGTTCCAGTGCCGGTAAATCATCCGGTAGCGATTCCAGTGCCGCACATAGTGAAAGTTCCCCATCACGTACCGTATGAAGTATCGAAGCATGTGCCAGTGGAAGTACAACAGCAAGTTCCGCTGATCGTATCGCGACCGGTTGCTATTCCTCACCCCGTTGCGGTGCCCCACCCCGTCAACATAGATCGGCCGATCTTCTATCCGGTTCCTCACCCCATTCCTTATCAGAACTTCGGTGGCCACCACGACTCCTATCCGGAACACGGAAGCCAATCGTACGGAAATGGTCACGAGGACAGCAGCCCGCGCGAGTCGCAATCTTACACGTACTACACCGTCGATTCGCCGCAAGATCAATCGCAGTCTTACGGAAATTCTGAGAATTTCAAAAGCGAGCAGAAAGATTTTCAACCTTCGCAACCAGATATCACGCACGATAATCACTAGTCACAAAATTGTTTTCTCCATTTGTTAACGTTTTTTGTTACTGTTTTGTTGTTGTTTGGATCGAATATAAGAAGTTTTATAATAAATTATATTTTAAAGAAAAAATAACTTGTAACCCTGCATTTCCGCAAAATAAGGCTGAGTGAGAGAATTAATCACATTGACGTTTGCAATACGTTAATTGAATGACTCGAAGCGTTGTCGATGTCGATATGTGTAAAAAAAACATAGAATTTCTAAAATCTCATTTCTCCAACCGCAAAATCCTGCCCGAACGGGAGTCCAATATCAGAGAGCGAAGGGGGCCAAGTTATAGGGTCTAATTTCATCTTCTCGAAAGTGCGAGATTCTCGGAAGCAAAGTTAGAAAGTGTTCTCTATCTCGGGAGGCTCTTGTTCGCCCTCTTCTCGGCCGAGCCGGTTCGATGTATAAGTAGATAGAGAACATTATGATCGTTCGGAAACTTGTAAGGAAATCCCGCTCGGATTGGAAAATGATGAGGAAGAAGAACGAAGGTTTAATGGAAAATCAATATAATCAGAGATATATGAAAATACGTTTATTTGAACTAAACGGAATGATGATGGCCTAGCTCGCGAGAGCACTTTACAGGATAGACCGTTTGTTGCATAAATCAACACACGTTTTCTTGGATAGTCTTATGTTTAGTGAAGGTTGATTGACAAAAAAACCGTCGATTTTCCGTTCATTATACTAGAAACGAGTTTTCGATCGTAAAATCGTCGACATAAAATGTCCATAAAGTGCGAGGAATCGTTGAACACCATTCACTTTCGAGAAATCCCTCCTCGGCCCATCTTTGTGTTCCTTGAATTTTTGTGATGAAGATTTTGCGCCCGAAAATGACCGACATGTAATTGAGTCATCTCACCGAAGTCCGCGTGAAGTCAAAATATTCACGAGCTTTTGGTAGATGCGTCGTTACGTAATTTACCAGGATTTGTAGTTGGACCATCCGTGGGATGCGTCGGATCCGAATTTGTCGTAGACGACTGGGTGAGAAACTGGGACTGGGACGTGCTTGACAATGTGGACGGGGTAGGGCTGGGGCACTCTGACGGGGTAGGGGGCTGGGACAGCTACCTTGTAAGGTACGCTGACTGGCACTGGCACTGGACGGTCAACGTGAACTGGCACGTGTTTGGTAACCTCAACGGGGTAGGGCTTGGGTACAGAGACTGGGTACGGACGGTCGACCGGAACTGCGTATGGGACCTGAAGAAGAAGGAAAACGAGTTAATTGACGCAAATTTAGCTATTAGATGACGAAATAAATTATAACACGCAACATGATGGTTATCGGCCGAAAAATATCTACGTAATTTAATTTGAATAAATTTCAACACCGGTTCGAATAAAGTTTGATTCGTATGTAACAAATATGAATGTTTTAAGCCGTTTCGCGTTCACGATGCTTCGATCCGTCGGAACGATGATTTTGAACATTGCAAAGACGTTAAGTAATATGCATAACGATGTTGCATCAAAGATCGCGGTATGTATGTGAGATGATGATGATCAATTTGAATGAATTACCTTGACTGGGTACGGGACGGGTCTGTCAACAGGGACAGGCACGGCGTGGGGCACTGGTACACCAACGTGCTTGGTGACGACAGTCGTTTGGACTCCGTGTCCAACGGAGTTCGACGGGTAGTAACCAAGACCGCCCTGGGAAAGACCGAGACCGCCGTCACTGAGACCAAGACCGCCGTTACCGAAACCAACACCGCCGTTAGACAGACCAAGGCCGCTGTGGGAGAGACCGCTGTAGGAAGCACCGCCGTAGGAAGCACCACCTTGGTAGACACCTCCGTGGGACAGACCCCCGTGGGACAAACCACTGTGGGACAGACCGCCGTGGGAGAGACCGCCGTGGGACAGACCAAGATCGCCGGAGTAAGACGAGTGACCGTATCCTCCGTATCCAAGACCCAGCAGTCCACGCTTCTCCTTCTTCGTTTCTACAGCTTTCTTCTCAACCTTGACCTCCTCGGCGAGGACCATTACCGCGAGGGCAAGAACGAAGAGTGCCTGAAAAAAGACAAGTAAGGATTTAATTCCACCATCGATCATTTAAATACATGGCAAAAACGTCGACGTTTAGAATAAGAGATAGGCAAACAAAATCGACAAATTGTTATTTTTTGCTTAAAGATCTGGTGAAGTAGAAAATAGTTTAAAGGAAACCAAAAAATGTTGGTTGAACGTAAACTTTTTGGTTATTTGAAAAAAATGGTTATTTTTTTCGTGGTTTGCGTCGATTTTTAGTACTAAGCCATTTACCTTGGTCAACATGGTGCTGATGCTTGTCACTGTTTGCAACTGTGAAGACTTTGGTGAAGATCCCTTCTTTTATACGCTGCCGTTGGCACGAACGAACCCTCAAGAGGAGGTTCTCCCATTACCGGTGAGAAGCCGGAGGTGGTGGTGGTGGAGGATCCCAAACGTAAACGTGGCGTAGCCGAGTGGTAGGAAAAAGAGCTGCCGAAATCTCGTGGTGGAACCGGCTGCGGGACCGAAGCTTCTCACTTTGCTTACGTAAAACACGTACAATCTAAAGCACGCACACACGCCCAACAAACAGAGGAAGACTATACGTTTTTGGGCGTTACGCGATAATATTTCGGGGCTGTGTATTACAACGAGTATACTCGTAAAGTATACATAATGATTGCAAACACCGTTCGAGCATTACGTGGAACGGACAAATATTATTCGCGCTCTATAATTGACCGAACAATGCGTTTCGAGAGTAAATTGCGACAGAAAATTTGTCGGATACGTGGAAACGGACCATGAAAAGTGCAATAACGGTTGGATGACTGAATTATCCCGTTTTGAATTGATCACCGATGTACCTTATTTTCGATATTTTTGTACGAGAATTTCAATTCAAATCCAAGATCGAAAAGTTATAGGTACTTCATAGAAAGAACATTTATTCAAGGTACTTTGCCTATGATTTAAAAAAATATGGCTATTTTATTATTAGTTGGTACATAAAAATGCTGTATAGATGATTTATGTTCGTGTTTGCTTCACCGGGAGTTTTGCCTCGATCAATTTATTTCTTTACGAGACAACGCGTAAAAAATGTATATCGACATGGAAATCTATTATTTACTATAGTTGTTTAGGGCTATTTATAGGATCACCTCGGGCTATCACCGATATCGTTCTTAGGGAACCTTAATTAATTCGCCGACGTTCGTTGTTCCCACTCCATTCGTTATAAATAGGTACATATGAATACGAACGTATGTTTTTTTTTCTTTCTTTTTCGTAACTCAAGGGCTGGCTCGTTGAACGAACGATGGGTCGTTAAAAAGAATACAGAAAAAGCGATACGAAGGAAAAAAACGCGAAGGTCCTGATTTACGTTCCCTTTGTGGTGGCTTCCTTCGTGTACGCAGCATGGAGAGAGGGCTACTCTACTTTTGTTCCTCTTTTCGTGCATCGAGACCGGTGATCCGGATTTCTTTCCTGCGCTCGAATTTGCATTTGACATTTACTTTGCCAGCCGGATACACCTGAGACCTTCGAGGGAGGCCTAATATTAGTGATCCTGGAGGAAAAAAAGTTTATAGTCACTTCTCTGCCTCTTTCAGCACCAAATTTTTGGTCTATTAGCCTTGGCTTGATCACGAAATAGGCCCCGTATACTACGAAACGAGCCTCCGCGTGGATGTACGAAATCCGGTTTCCCAAAGGATCTATGGCTCTTTCTCTCTCTCTCCCTCACGCATCCTCCATTAGTGTCGGCTTTCTTCAACAAATATAGACATTTAAAAAATAGAGCACTGTATTCACGCGAGCTAATTAAACACGGGTTAACGAATAAAAATGAATTTAAAAAGTGGCCTTCCAACTTAGTTGGTTTCAATGTTTCACATTGTTTCTCGTTACGGTTAGACGAGATGAAAACTTGACTGTAGAAAACTGTGTATAAATATCTAATATGAATATATACGGGCGTTATGCAACTTAGCATACTGTGCCTATTTGGGTAGAGACGAGAAGCGAGACAGAGATCGAGAGGACCGGTGATGAGTGGGCAAGTCGCACATCGGAAAAAAATGGCGAAACGTTCTGGATTCTCTTTTCGTATTTTTGTGTGTACCTTCACTGATCCATTTCGTTGTTGAACTGACGAAATTTTTATTGCATCGCGAGAATACGGGCCCTCCGCGATGAAAAATTATTACGAAACGGGAAAAGACAGAATTGACAAAAAATTGAGAAAGGGAAATAAGCACATTGGCCCATTAGTGTCGCGTTTTGTGAATGGCGTAATTGGCATAATTGACACGCACTCGTATAACATGCAACGGTTCAAAAATTGTTTTAAGAACCTGCAGTATCCACCATGCCCAGAAATTCAGCAGTAAAGCATAATTTTTATCAGTAATGGAAAGTTTACAATTCGTTCATTCAGAATACCCAAACTGTCCCAAAAATCTTAAGTATATCGAAAAAAATATTTCGCGGTTATCAACCATTTTTGGAAAAATCATGCTACAATTTTTGATCGAATACGATCCAACAAAGCCCTTTCTCTAAGATAGTCAACATGGTAACCCGTTTTTTCATTCATCTTCTTCTACCTCAATCATTGATGAATTTCTAATGACTTTTTCAAAATATAATAGCTTTCGTCATTAATCATGTCGCGGTTTCGATAACGCTTCGCGAGAAGAGAGTGCAAGACTGACCCAAATGTGCCGTATTAAAAATTCTGTGCCGACGAAATACGTTGTCGAATCAAATTATTCAAAAAAAAGAACTGCGCCGGGACGTATCTTTCTCAAATAGAAACTGGTTCGAGCGTCTAAAATCTCTCTTCGCGAGAGAGTTGGGCCATGAATCGCTAAAACAGTAGAAAAATGATTGGGTAAGCTTGATTAAAAGATTGATAAATGTTCTGTCTGATCTCTATCCCTTTCTCTCTCTGTCTCTGCCTCTCTCCCTCTCTCTCCCTCTCTCTGTGTTTACATCTACATTTATATACGTAACACTGGTGTATAAATGCAAAGTATCTTCTGCTTACGATTAGGTGACTACAGGAGACAGGGCCGGCCAGCTCGCAACTTCGTTGATGATAGTCCCATGGACTTTTCTGTATCCACGCGTAGAAGGACCACATCCTGTTAGGACGAAACAAATAATACGATAGACATTCATACGCGGATATAAATTTCAATTTTATTGCCCATTCCTCCACGTGTCTTCGCTGTAAGAGGTTCAAAATATCTTCTTCACGGTTTATTTTTTCACGATGTTATTCGATCATCGACAGGTTTCAGAAATCGATGGCATAGGAATGTCTCGAGAGCAAAAAAACTTGGCGAAAGGTAACTGGAGAGAAGACACGAGTTTGACGATTGAAAACTCAGTCAAGGTTCGTTTCCCTTTACATTCATCGAGCAACGTGTATTTCCACATTTGATATATCAAGATATAAGTTTATTATCATACAATCTTCTGGCTAGTTCGCGACGAGATATAAAATCGGATGGAAAAATATATTTATGTTAGAGAAAAGCGGGCCTTCTTCTGTTTCTCATTTTTATTTCCAGTTGCCCTTGTCGAGGCGTAAGAAGTGTGAAAACGATTATATACGCGTGCTAAATCCTTTTGAAATCTATCTCGTACGTCTATGATACACCGTGCGATCGCCACTCCGATGTAATCGTATATTTGATTAGCTTTCGAAAAAATTCAATTTCGCAAGGATCACCTCTATTTTACGGAAATCTATTTCCGAATGTCAGAGTGTAAAATGAGAGGATCGCAGAGACCAAGTTCCACGGTGCTCGACCATGCGGTAAATCGGACCGTGCACTTACACTCGCGTCTGTAAATGATAAATATTATTTTTAATCTTCACGCGTATATATGTACAATTGTCACATATATTTGGTGAATAACGTGAATTAATCTGCATCCTTTTCCTTTTCACTTTCTCCCTCGATAGCCGAGGGATTAACCGCACGACGCGTATTTTATTGCCGTCGTTTTTTTTCCTCGTGGAAGATCGACGATCGAGTTCCACACGGGTGTGATCTCGGGCGCGAAAGTCTCCAATTTCGAACGGGGAACGCTCGTATATCAAGCGAAATAAAACACTCGTCGATGATCTCATACATTTAGAAAATATTACAAAGTCAATTGTTTATTTCATAATTTTTTTATGGCGCTAGGGTATCCTAATAATTACACGACGAACAATTATACAAAAAAAAGAAATACAAAGTAGTTTGGTTCCGCCGAGGCCATTATTTTTGGCTGGCTCGAGCGTTTAGTTTTGGTGGGTTCTTTTTGGGGAAGAGGAAGGTGGTTTCTTCGTTTTGTCGTTGAAGCTTTTTTTTGTGTGAGGATGTATGTGGCTTTTTGTTTGCTTGTGGAAGAATGGCGATCGACGATTTGTGCGTTGCTTATTTAATTATCGAGACCGTTTAATAAGCTCCGTGGCCTCCGTAGCTTCCGTAGCTTCCGTAACCTCCGTAACTTCCGTAACCTCCCAGGCCGGCGTGGCCCTTAACAAGAATGGGGGTGGGAACCGCGACCGGAACAGGGTGTGGGACGGCAACCTTCGAGTAAACAAAAAATATATTAATTCTATGAATCGACTTAACATTGAACAAATAATCTTCATTTATTCAATGTCCCCGTTGATAAAGATTTAATGCGACGAATGATGCATTTAGCTAATTTAATTAATAAATCGATTTACTAATAAATCCATGGAGAAATGTTCTTACCTTGACGGGGTACGGAGCTGGCACGGCAACGGGCACTTTGACGGGGTAAGGTCTGTCAACGGGAACGGAGATGGTCCTGGTCTTGACGACGGGGTACGGCTGGGGCACCGGGACAGCGACCGGCACTGGATGGGGAACGGCAACTGGTACCTTTTTCAAGACAAAAAGATGCAAAAAAATGTTTATCAAACAAATTAGAATCAACAATGTTTGTGGATTAATTCACCGAACGATCGTTTAAGAAATAATCGTCTGAAACAAAATTTTAAACAAAAATGTATATGCGCACCTTGACGGGGTATGGTCGGTCGACGGGAACGGCAACCGGTTGGGGAACGGGTACGGGAACAGCGACGGTCTTTTCAATGGTCTGTATGCTATGACCTCCCAATCCATATCCTCCGTATCCTCCGTATCCTCCGTATCCTCCGTATCCTCCGTATCCTCCGTATCCCAGGCTGAGACCGAGACCACGTTTTTGGACAGCCTTTTCCTCCTCGGCGAAAGCCGCGCATATGAGCATCATACAAACCTAAAAAAGATCGTAAATTTCATGCTTAAGAAAAACGTGTACGCACCCTTTGATTTATATCTTTATTAATATTCATGTTACTTTCGATATTTCGAGAAATGCATTTATTTTTCTATGACTGATTTACGAGTGCTCGGCTTATGTCGTCAATCGATTAGCTCGGTCAAAAAATAATTGACAATAATTTTTTTTAATTGATTAATTTTCAATTAATCGAATTCGGGAAATTTGATTCGTAAATTAGTTCACGATAATGTTTTTTTTTCGTGATTATTGATCAATTGATTGAACGTACCAGGACCCTCATGTTGATTAATAGTGCGTACGTAATACTGGTTGTACTTCTGTAGCCAGTTAAATAATTCGATCGATTCTGTTTAGACACAGTCGAAACCACCCTTTATATAGGGAATTGACTTTCATTTTGCCTCGAACAGCCCGCAAACAACCAACCAATAAGAATTAACTATTCACTCCCAATGGCACACCTAACCCCACCGATAGAAATTCACCGAGTGCAACAGAGAATGCACTATTATACTTATAGATATGCGATTGCATGCGCACTCTCGTATGTGACTCGATTCTCTCTCGTCGTATCGCGATATTATAATGCCATAACGTGTGCTTCTCGATAGTGGGCTCCCGTTGTATAACAAGCTAAACGTGAGCGGCTCTCCAGCTTGTCGATATGTAAATCGAGATCGCAACGCGCTTACCTGGGACAACACTTTTGCCTCCGTACATATACATTGTATGTGTGTGTATGTATGTGTGTGTGTGTGTGTGTGTGTGTCAATCGTACCAATACGTACTATGGCACGGATTTAATTTGTGTGTTACTGTGAACAACTTGCTATCGGGGGAGGTAGAACGCATTGCGTTAGTTCCTTTATGGAAGTGAGAAATGTAAAACGAGCGAGAAACAATGATTACAGCAAGAATCTCCGCACATTATCGCGATATGACTCATGCGACGAATAATTTACGAGGGGATTTCGAAAAATAATTAACATGTTAATTATCGATGAATAAATAAATCAATTTTAGCATGATATTGTAAAGAAGCAACAACCTCGAATAATTACGAAGAGAATAATAATATGAATTTATCTTCGATATAGAACCCAATAAATAATCGAATTAATTATTTATTTAATTATAATAATATTGTTTATTCATTTATTTGTAAGAAATTATTGTTAATTGACATCGAGTCGCGCCGTCGTACCCAGATGGTTCGCCCAACGATATAATTTATATTCGATAATCCTTTAAGAAATTAAATTATACGATCTGGGAGATTAATTTAATTGTTATTGCACTCGACGAAAGGCTGCCATTCGGAACAGTCGGGCTTTCTTCGTTTATCTAAGGCTCCCCGATAGCAGCAGGATCAATCGAGCCATACAATAGGAACAGCTGGCTGTACTGTACACTCGCACATATATATCGGTCCGAAACTCGTTTCACTGATTTATCGCTGGTACAATATCGGCCAGCCAGGCGGTTGCTGGAATTGCGCCTTCTCGTTACATTTTCGATCTCCGCATGCTCACGTAATCAATGTAATATATTGTATCGCATATACGTAATGTTCACGATGTACACGTACACGTGTGTATTATTTAAAATAATCCAGCTTTCGATAGGCCTTATAAACAACGGTCGTTTTCACAATTTTCTCTTGTCGAGGTGAGATACGTTATATACACGTAACCTACTAAATTCTCGAATGATTTAATTTATCCGAAATATTCGAACGAGAGTTGGAACCATTCGACCATAATGCTGTATCGAGCTGCATCATTTTATAAAAAAAAACAATTTAATTATTCGATAATTATTCAATGTTCGTATTTGCTAATTTTTAAGTGTTACATCGAAAATGTAACGAATTAGTTCGACAGCCGCTGTGATAGACTGAGCTAATGAATCGTTGCATCAGCTGGTCAAGGTTTGCGTCAGATATCGATTATACGAGAAGAAAAAAAATCGACACCGTAAGGAAAGGAAAGACATGTAAAGGAGTTTCCATGTTTTGCAGCCAATTATATTATGGTAAATGCACAACGCATGAATGAACCTTGTGTATACGGTTAATATTGTATGTAAGTATACTTAGATTTATATACGAGCTAATACATACGCATAGGGGTAATATATACGTATGTAAGTGTAGTTTAGTCGCACGCTCGACCAGAACAGCTATTTACAAGGTCCGAATGAATGTGCATTTGTTAGTGCAACATTATTGCATATCGATTGCGTATAATGACAGTTATAACGGTATCATCACAAATACTCCTTAGTGTATACCATTTGCTGTCATTAAGTGTCAACTTTGCAAATATTTCATTGGTG
Source organism: Netelia inedita (assembly GCA_964017225.1). NCBI lineage: Eukaryota > Metazoa > Arthropoda > Insecta > Hymenoptera > Ichneumonidae > Netelia > Netelia inedita. Next base: position 28,030,881 of record OZ024923.1, on the reverse strand, counting down.
TAATTTTAATAAATTTATTAAATTGTTGGCATGGATGGGCAAGACTCGACTAGTGAGCCGTCCGTGTTTAATTTATTAATAGCGATGAAACTAACTTTCCATTATTGTGATTGACGACAAATTAAACCTACGATCATTCACTTGGACGAATTAAGAAAACGTATAAATTAATATCGCTGTGTCAATATCACGTCGAGAACCACTTTGTACAAATTAATTAATTTTTAAATGTCTATATTGATTAATTCACTTTATTGAATTCCATGACTCTCTTACGAAGAAATATGACGTGGAGCTATACAAAAAAAATTACTCAGGCTGGAATAGGTGAAAGGTGAATGTCTCTGAGAAGAGAAAAAAAAGTTTCTTGTATTTTTTTTAAATGGTGTAATTAAAGATCGAGTCAAAGGGTTAATCACCATTCGGACACGAGTACATTCCACCTCCGTGTAATTCGATAGTATACTCGAGTGTACCTAGGTTATATTGTACTAGTTAGGAGAAACCCGGAAGTCAAGATTGTGCGAATGCGCGGTCACCGCAGAGTCGAAGATCGTCTTTCGGCGATTTCTCGAACGGCGAAGGCGGTAGAGATCGGTCGTCTGTGCCGGCGAAACAAAACGCGCACAACCGCGTTGTATAAAACGCCCCTGTTACATTTCTCTCGAGATTGTGCACCCATGTAACACGTTATAAAACGTATAGGCACGAACCCAAACGGTTGTGTCATTACATGTTATCTCCTGGTAAGTATGAAATTGTTTCGATAAGTAATAATAATTAACCTTTAATTAATTATGTGATTTTCCATCTTGGGTCACAGCCAAAAATAAATTGTTTTATTAAAATCGTTGTAACTTTGATTATTGCTGAATTTTGCAATTTGGTATCACATTTGGTTAATTTGTAATTGTTACTCGTTCAAAATGGCGCTTGGTTCATATGTCTGTAATCCTTGTTTGATCTTTCACAGATTTTTCGAATTGAGATAACGATTCTTGTAAATTCATGTATACTCGATGAGATCGAAATATCGCGATTGTGAAGTCGTTGTTATAGCCACCAAAAATTTCAGCGTTGGGCGAAGTTACAGCCGTTTTAAATTTCTATATGTCGAGATTTTTGCGAAATCTGCGAAAAGGGGTGAAAGTTATTATTAATGACAAATAACTTTGTCAATCAGAATTTCTCGTTAATAGTTTTTCATAATTTACTCACACAATTATGAAAATATGAAAAATTTATCACCTTATTATTAAAAATAATTACATGAATATAATTAATACGAAAAAGCCTAATAAAATTAAGAGGAATACGTGAAATATAAATAAGAGAATATATATAGGTATAAGAGGGACGTATGTATTCGACAATCTGTTGGTAAAAACCCAAAAATCTATACATGGAAATTAAGACAGTTACTACTCTATAAATATATCGCTTAATGAATTACTCATAAAATCGAATTAGGCGATTGGTAAGCGGTTCGAGTTTTGGGCGATCACTGGAATGAAGTAGTATTTCGTGTCTCCCACTAGAGAGAATAATAACATTAGTTATCATGTTATTTCGCTAATTAAAAATCGTCGTTAAAAGCTTTATGCAAACGAATAAACATAAATCGACAGTAAACATGATTCCAACTGTTAACTCTTATCCTTTAACTTTAACTTTAACGCGTATCGTTTAAAATAAAAATAAAAATAAGCCGAAGGCGAAGGTTGCATCATTTGATTGGTATGCCAGGGTCGAAATCAGCGCAGCAGCAATAGTGCATTCTTTGCAAGGACTCTCGCGAGACCGATCGAGTTTCTTGACTAGCCCGGGGGCTATAATCTCAGGCAACACGTGGTCATGTAAATGTGTTTATTACACCGGTATCGCGACCTTTCGACGGCAGTTCCTCCTCGGATACCTCGATCTCCCACAAGGAGTCATGCGCGCCAAACTTCAGACGTTCTCATCCGAACATCTCGCTTATTTGCGTACAAGGAAGTTCTCTCATTCGCGTTATGACAACGACAGCATCATATCGTTAAATTTTTATTCGACTGACAGCTCAACGATAATATTTTTTAAGTGCTCATCCTTAAATGGACCACACGTCGTGTGCGCTTTATAAATGAAATTCTTAATCTGACGCTTGCGTAATTTTTATCGAAAGAACATTGTGCAAGGATCGAACGAATTTAAATGGACCGCGTAACAATTTAATCGACGATAATTAATTAAGAAAACATTTATCGAGAAGTGATAAACTTCATTAACGTAGTGCGTAAGTATAATAAACGAATGAAATGACGAGGAAATGTTGACTATTGTGAGTCGAAACTAGGAAAAATGCGTGTATGCCGTCATCGATAATTGGTGGGTCGTTCCTCATTGAAAAGTGAAGAGGCTGAACAAATTTCGACGACTTAAATAAATCGCTCCATGAACGATCGCTCGATCATGCCGTTGTATCGACTCGCTATTCTTTTTTACGACCCTTATGACGTAACCGGTCTCGCCGCAGTTTTATACGCTAAAAATACTTTTGACAGCTATTACAAGCAAATTTATCATTTTTATCCGAGTACAGCATCACGGTCAATTTATATTTTAAGAAAGTATTCTTGTATGCCTTACGTTGATTAATTCGCGACTAACGCAAAGGATGACATAATCCACGAGTCATCGAACGACTGTGATTTGGGTGGGTCTATCTCAGTTGGAGGGAGCGAGCGAGAGCTCCGCTGGCCATAAATTTTCGGTAAGAGAAAAGAGGATCGAGATGAAGAATGACATTCGTCCAGAGAACGTAAGATGTTGCCGTAGTTTATTTTTTTCGCTGGGACTGAAAGTAAATGTAATATTAAACTCCCAAAATGCCCATCAGGTTCATTCATGATGTCGTCACATGTATAAATATATATGTATATATATTTAATATTAACCTTATGCAGTCGAATTCGAAGAATCTCCCAGCAGTGCACTTTTACTTTTACCAGACTGCAATCAAAATGGGTTATATATAAGTAAATAAATAAATAAATATAAAATTTCGGAATTCGTTGATTCATACTTTCGGAGACTCTCATTAAGTTACTTATCGATGTATTACAGGTTTTCGTTTTCATCGTAAATGCAATTCACCGAAAAGGAGGTCCAAAAGTTGTATCGTTGATCGCGATCGCCGAAAAGCCCCTCCTTGAAAATAATTTACGTTCCGCTGGTTCTGGGGATAAGAAGTGATTCAACGTTAATTGGGTGTTTTCGGGATCGTTGAGGCACGACGTTAATACCGCGGAAGAATTTTCCAGTAATCAAGCGCGATAAAACTCGAGAGAGTTTTGGGTAGAAATTTGCAGCGAACGATATATACTTATTCGCAATATCCGTCCGAGAATTGCTAATGTTTTTAAATAACGATCATTTAATGTCAATTTAAATCGAGTTCGAATTCGCGAAATAAAAAAAATTGAGGCTTTTAAGAAATTTTAACGTCAAGCTTTTATGCAAATTGCTAAATAGCGAAGCTTTCACTATGCCGAAATAGTCAAAGCTTCTCTGTCGTAGGTGAAGAGTGGGCGACCGCCAGGAAAGTTCGATCGAGGGGAAACGAGATGAAAAATTATTAATTAACACAGTCGAACGCCTCGAAATGCTTCGTTGTAGACGAAAACTATTACGAGCAATTGGAGTAGGTGGTTTGTTACTACATGGTAAAAAATAATTCTCAGCTTACCGAGGGTGAGTATATGCGATCTTAAACGTATACGATATCGAGGACACTCCATTAACCAACTCTCTGCGTAAACACAATTGCTTCATTCGTTAGGGTTGATGAATGTGTGCACGAATCGTGAGAATGAAATCGAATCGTATCACCCTCGGTAAACGCAATCCACATACGCGTACGTGTGCCTCGCCAGGCAAATAAATCTAAACAAATACGTATAAAGTGTTCGCGATCTGTATATACCGCGACACGTAGGTGAAGGCATCGCATCGCGTTCAATGGCGTGTAAACACGAGTACATACAACCTCGACTACTTTGATGTATATACTATAGACGTTACATCAGAATTATGTACATACCCATATACCAGTTTAATCAAACGAAATAAAAAATATTTACTGCGAAGATTTTTTATTTATTGTTTATATTCTGTACGGTTGGAGATTATTTATTAAGATTTTTTGAGGTCTCGATAGATGATTTTTTTCCGAATGTGGCGTGAGGTCAAATTTTGTAAAGACCCAAAATTTGGCTCAGCAGTCTGTCAAGCGATCGACACTTCAGAATAATTAAACGGAAAAAGCTCATTTTTTCTGATCGTCGCAGTTGGGTTCTGTTTTAAAATCCCCGCGGAATATTTCAGCGAGATACGCGAATGTATATACAGCGACACGAGTCTCGTGTGGGAATGGATTATTTTACACATATACATGACAAAATGCATAACACGTATACTGTCCCGGGAGGAGAGAAGGTGCAGCGTGTTAAAGTCCCTCGAGAGGGAGAGAGGCCGGATTCGTGAGAACGAGATCCGGGCGTGGGGTGCGCCCATGTAACCAACGGAGATCCTGGATGCTGCATTTGTGATACATCGAGTACCTACACTCGTGCACGTGGACGGATAGACGTAAAATAAATACGTCGAAATAATTCGACACGTATGTGTATCTTCATCGAACAATTTGTGCCTGAGTCCGAATTGTATCGATTTAATTTATTATTTCCATTGAGCAATTAAAAACGCGATCATTGTAAAAAAATTAATTTCTTTATAGAAAAATTAATTTAATAAAGATTTTTATTTCGATCCCTGTTAATTGATTATTTCTATCATTCTGGTTGCAATAAAACTCTATGGGTATTAAATCGAAAGCTTGCTGTTTCCTTTCATCGCGATATAACTCAATCGAGGGTGAATAGAGGGTGAGAAAAATAGTAATGGCTCATTAGTTCTAGACGATTTGATATCAAGTCGAGTATCGAGAAAACATTGATAGCGTATTTGCTCGTTAATGACCTCCACGAGTGATACGAGACTATCGATTTATAGTCTCGTGTCGTATCAGTGTTAACAATAAACGAGAAGGAACAATAGCAAGGCCAAACGTCAAGCTCAACGGGTCGAGACAGCGTGTACTTTGTCGACAGATATACACGTATGTAAGTCGGAGAGCATTTAATTCTATCTCTCGCGACCGTGGCAAAGAATTTCTTGAGGCAGGTCGTGCTGACTCTCTCGAGCTCGAAGATTACTAATGCGAGTCACTCGAGAACGCTTGACAAGAAAAAGCCTCGGGGCTAATTGGTGACTCTCGCGTTATCAAGAATTATATCAACTAAATGTATCATTCAATAAAATAACTCGTATATTGGTACTATTTTTCATTTCATGGTCCTCATTTTCGCAAAATTCGAATTTTTGCATTTTTTCGATTCACCAAAAATATTCCTTTTGAAGTCCTCGGTCGATAACCTTTGAGGAAAAAAAGCCTAATTATATATTCAAAATTAGAAAAACAGACGTGTCTTTTTTTCGACTTATGCGTAATAAAATGAGCAAACCCCTAGCGGTTATTACGCCAAACTGCGATTCGTTGCGTGATGCGTGAGAATATAAAAGACTGATATAAATATATGCGTATATTATACAAATAGCTCGGGTATAAAAAGTGTCCGTGTGTCTGCGGGTTATATCGAGACGGCGACTACGATGGGATACGTACCGTAGGCGTATCTCATAAACTCGACTATTAATCCGGATACGATATACCTTTGCCTACTATACGCGACAAAAACCAGTTCTCGCTTCTTTTATACCACCTATTTTATATTTCAATACTCGTTATTCGACTCGAGAGAGGTGTATCGACCCGAAACACGCTTCTACCTAGAGATACGTACATGTGCTTTATGGCTTGTCGATAGCAAGGTGGAGAGCGAGAGAGAGAGAGAGAGAGAGAGAGAGAGAGAGAGAGAGAGAGAGATCGATGTACGAATTCGTCTTTACGTGCATAATTTTCTATGTACACATTCGCTTTTTCCGTCTGCACTTTGAATTCGATCTTCTCTCGACGTAGCTCGTTCCAGCGTTGCATAATGTGAATTTTATTTAAGAGTTGCAGGGAGGGGTGTGGGGGGAGTCGCTCGAGGAGACGCGATCGTACTAAAATAGGGCTCGACAGCTTTAAACTCGAAGTTAAAATGAAAGTGAAGAAAAAATAAATAAATCTCGGGACGTATGTATGTCGCGGAACAAATGCGAAAGAGCCTCGAGTGCATCTCGCGATTCGCTATATATATACACATATGTACGTAGTCTCGATGCATCGAAAGCGTGGTCGATTAATATCTTAAGGCACGGGTTCATAAGAGGGAGTGAGAGAGAAAGGCAAGGGTATACAGCATCGTTGCACACCGTCGAGGGAGCTTCGAAGTACGTGTGTGTATGTTGGTGTTCGCACTCTCGTGTGCATAATATGGGCATGTACGAGAGTAGTGAGACACCTCGGTGTCGTAGGCAAGCGAGATCATGCGGATCAGAGGAAGAATCCCTCGGTGCATGTGCGATCGGTCCACTAGGGTCGTGGGATGTAGTACATCCTACAAATTTCCGGCTCTAAATCTTCGAAGAATCGTATATAATTTATACGATTTTTGTTCAACTAATTTAGCATAATTGTTTAAAAAATATATTCGTTACGAAAATATCACTTGCAATGTTGATTGATTTGTTATAAAAGTGAGTAAATATTTACAAAAGTTGCAGATGCTCGTCGAAGGGTGGTTTCTGCGATGAGATCGATCGCACGGGCTAAAATTAACGAAAGCTAGGAATTCCAGGAAACGAGATGGATGATGAGGGTGAGTGATGAGAGCGAAATATAGGGTGCAGAAAAGTTCACGTCATGGTCGACGGGAAAGGATAATCGTGTCGAGAAACCGATTTTGGCTTTCGCTCGAATGGTTCTCACTACTCTCCGTTTTGTATGCTGGGCATTATTAGTGCTCTCCATCAGGCGCGTTTTTAATACTACGTATATATATGTACATACATGTTACGTTTGCTTGCTAAAGGATTCGATCGGGAGTCGATCGAGCGTTAAGGATAATATTGATACAATGCGAATGGTCACGTGGCCCCTACGGCACTCCCGAAACAAAACGACTATGGGAAGTTCGTAGCATGAGAAAAGGATCGGCGAAAAATGAAGGGGAATGCACACAGGCTAAAGAAGCGATACCGATCTATCTGCCGCCATTGTTAAATCGAACAAAAATCCTCTGCCGTGAGGGTTACAATATAATTTATATCGAATTGTCGTATATAACGTTCACATCATGATTTTGTCTACCGATGATCAATATTGTAACGAATCTTGACCGCGAATCGCTCGAGACTATTTCTGTTTTTATTTTTCAATGAAGAATTCATCATAAAACGATTTTTGATTATTTGTGTTTCCAATTGTGACATGGTTGCTGGGAAATAAATACAAAAACTATTATTAGCTCCTTAGAAGTGCCCGGGTAGAAATTTTGTAGGGTTTGCCTCATTTGTTACTAGGCCCTGATGAGGTAGCACTCGGCTTGCCATAACATGGCAAGCCTGAGAAGCTCCTGATGCGGCCCTGCAAAGGCCTGCCGTAAGACGGCTGTGCTCATGCTTGCCTTACAGCGGCCTGCTGAGGCAGCCATACTATCACATTAATTTTGTTCATATATTAGTTCACACGTTGACACACAGATGGACGCCGTTCTCACAAGTGGAAAGGCGCGAGAGTAAGGATAAGTAGACGAGGAAATTTTTTTTTTGATAAGCATAAAAACGAAACATCATGAATAATAACATGAATGATAATCGTAATTTGTCGATTAATTTTTTTAGCACTTTTCAATATTATTATTTTTTAATAGGTATTGGAAATTGTTTACGGTTCCGATATAATCGTTTTTTCGCACCGTTTTAACTCGTATGTTCCACACTCATACACTTTACTAAAATCAATGGAGACCATTATATATTTTAATTTTTACGGAAAGTCATTGCATCGTATCACCCGTATCACGCGATGACGAAAATGTATCTTTTGACAAGTGTTTATAGATTGTGTACAGATTTAGGTTATGTTACCCCGGAAAGAAATTCTAGTAGGGCACTATTATGGCACTCGTAAGGCAATCATTAGCGCCCTAATCAGGCAGCCTGATCAGGACCGTATCAGATGAGGCGTTACAGATTCTAACGGGGCGCTGTCCGGCTGCCGTGCGAGGGCCGTAACATGGTAGTCAGGCATCCGCACAGCGCCCGAAGCGGGGCCGTACTACAATTTCTACCCGGGTGCGTAGATCCTTGCTGATGTAATAATGCTCAGTCGTTTACACGCATGTCGCGGAATCTGGGTCGTTTCGGTCCAGAAGCACGGTCGTGTATACGAGTTGTTTCTCCGTTCAGAAAGATTTAGCAAATATTATCGATTTACGAAAATTGTTCGATTGACGATCGATGCTGTCGTCCTTGTTCCATCGAGCAGTTGTAACCTCGCTAACTCATAGCCCTTGCCTGTACGATACATTAGAAATAAATATTTAACGTTGTAAAAATCAGAGACGGCGTATCGCATAAAAAATCCTGTTATAAAGAAAATCATATCATCATGAAGCCGCGAGTAGGCGATCGCAGATGTAGGTCATCATCACCAGAGATCGTTTGAATATTCGATAAAAATGTAAATACCGATGCAAGCCATACATAATTTATAATAATCGTATTGCCGCAGTGGCTCGTTAATCGGCGATGAAAAGAGAAGAAACAAAATATATTAGTTTGCTTTTTAGATAACGATCCTGAAATTCCACCCCTCGGTGCGTTCAAAGATTCGCATCTGCCTCTGCTTCCTTTCTCTCTCTCGCTATCTCAATCGCATTTACGAGTTATCTCGTACAACCTCCAGACCTTTCTCTAATTTGAACGTACCCCGAAGACGACAGAGATCCTCGGTTCTTTGTATTTAGTCGTCATCGTCCATTCCAGGAAAAAAAAACGAACAAGAGAATGTTCAACGAGGCGAATCGAGGGAGACGGCCTCTCTTTGATATGCTCCAATAATCATCCGCTCGGCTTGTTTCCACTTTATGCGTCACCAGTACAACGTGCTGTTCGTACAATCGATCCGAAGAACGCAAAGTCCCTTTTTGCATTATCTCGTCCCTGACTTCTTTTTCTTTTCTGTTGTCTGTTTTACCGCTCTCCGTTCTTAAAAATGTCAATAAGCAATCTTAAGATTAAAAGGTTGCGTATCGCTTTCTTGTGATGTTTATCGGGATTTTAAGAGTCATTTGCTGGTCCATTTGATTGTTTTGCAGCAAACGATCAGAGGAATAATGAAATCTGGCTGTGCTATTCATTCGAGAACACGTAGACCAAACCGCCTATTATGCGGTGCAAGCTGTTATCGCGACTACAGAAATTAGTCACAATCCGGTTATTTATCGCCCGCCTTGTAGTACCGGATTTTAGCTATGTAGGTACATGTTGCGTGTATTATGTTATGTGTATCATATTCTAATTCTATGTTGGCGTGTCGTTGAGCCCGCGATCGTTGATAAATCGATACACCAATTTGTATCGATTAATGTATCGGAAAATTGGACATTCAGTATTCTCTTTTTTCGTAATAAAAGTGTCCAGGTCTATTGTGAACCAGGTAAATATATACCTTTCAATATTTTTAGTAGCGAAAATAATGAATCGATTTTACTGGAATTTTATTTAGGCACGTATTTGCGAGAACTCTCGGATTATATAGTCAACGCTTATGTTAATAAATAAACAATTAAATAAATGAATAAATAAATAAATATAAAATAGATTCGTTTCATTATGCTTCGTTATCAGCATCGTTATCAGTAACGGGAGATTCAGTGGGTGCTTCGGTCGGCCATTTTCCTGCAGTGGCCGAAGGATCGATCGTCGAAGCGTCCGTGATGTAGATCGTTTCCAATGGCTCTACCGTAGTCTCCTCATTCTGGTCTGTCTTTTCCGTTGTATTCTGGGTGTCGTGACCCTGATGAGCATTTACGAATAAAACTGGTCTCGAGGGACTCGATTTTTCTGGATCTTCGACGATTTCTACGTCGGCAACTGGTTTTTTCGTTGTCGTTGAAGTCGTTAAGCTTGGGTCCATTGTTAAAACCGCGTATTGACTTTCCGGCATAGGAGGTGTCAAGTCGGTAGCTGGCACCATAGTTTCAATTTGACATTGACGACCCATGTAACCCAGAGGGCAGATACATCTGGTGAAAAAATACACAGATATTACATACTTTCTTTCAACAATTTCATGATTCTTAAATCTATTGTGCTGATTGTAAGACATTCGAGCATTAATTAGTCGAGAGTGACTTGGCATATTGGTGAAGTTTGCTTGGCGGAGCCAAGCAAACTTCATAAGACCTGTCTCACCTGTAATCTCCGTCTTCCTTCGTCATACTGACGCAGGTACCGTTATTTTGGCATATATTTGCATGATGATCGCAGAAAGTCAATTTCTCTTCGCAAAGATCACCAGCCCAACCTGGCTGACATCTGCACTCCCAGGGCCTTCTGCATGAACCATGAGCACATCCAGGATATGGAACACATTCCGTGCAATTTGGCCCGGTCCAGCCAACTTTGCATCTACATGTTCCTGGACGACGACACGTACCGTGTTCTCTGCTGCATCCTTGGGCGCAAATCGCTATAAAATTATTTTAGTTCATAAGAGGAAACGTCGTATCTTCGATCGCATGAAGCGAATGATTCTATTTGAGAATTTCTCGAATCAAGACATAGACTCGCATCCATCAAACAAGAGATAAGGTAATTTGAATTTGCAACGACGAAATATAAAAAATGTTTCCTGTGGTACACTAGGTATAAAAGCTTATTCATATTCCGCGTTAATCATTACGTGTTTGACACAAAAATCCTGTCCATCCGGGGTCGCAGCGGCATTCTAGTGGTCCCTGACAAGTTCCATGAACGCATCCGGGCAAAACTGCACACTGCTTGCACTTGGTTCCTTGCCAACCAAGACGACATCTTATCGATCACATGAAACACATGAAAAATCGGTTTGTTATTGTAAAAATAATTGATCAATCATTGTTCTAAAAATGTATAAATGTGCATTTAAGCAATGAAACTCGATCGATTGGCTTTTCTAATTGACCCAGCACGGGAATTGGAATCAAAGGCGAATTTATCGCGTGCTAATGTTATCACACGTAGAAATCCGCTGTAAATGAATCGTAGAATTATGCTCGACCGAAATTAAATTAACGTGTAAAAATCTATACACACTAAATGCAACTCTCACCTGCATTCGCCAGGTTTGTCGCAATATCCTTGACTCGGGTGGCAGTCCGAGTCGCAAATTGGTTCCGAACAGAAAAGGCCTTTCCAACCTGGATCGCAAGAGCACTCGAAGCTAACGTTGCACCTAGTTGATTCGCGAAGAAGTAAAATATAATTATCGATACAAGGTCTGGGAAGAGGGTGACAGAGTTTGAGCTTAAAAAAATGTATATCCATGTGTCCAATAACGAAATACAAAAGGTCTTACTTTCCGTGTTGGCATCCTGGTAGAGCAACGCACTTGGAGCATAGTTCCCCGTAAAAGCCGAGCTTGCAACGACATTCGCCTGGTCGACGACAGTAGCCTTGAAGGGGATCGCAACCCTTACGACAAAGTGGTACATCACAAAGATCACCGGTCCAGCCTGAATAAATCCAATATTATAAAAAGGTGTCGTGGATTCCTGCATTACCGACATACATGGTACCCACATTCCGATAGGATTAATTCGATTATTAGTATAAAAAAGATAAAACTTAATCAAATTATGAGTCAGAAAAAAACACACACACAAATATGCACATCGTAGTATTTTTTTCTAAAAATCATTTCTTTAGTTTCATGAAAAACTTGAAGTATTCCCGCATTTTTAATCTTTTTTGTTCACGAAAGCGAAACTTTTTCTACGAGAAATTAAAGAAGTACCAAATCCTCGTTAAACAGTTAAATAATATATATTTCGTATAAAATGCTGATAGATTGTTTTAATCACTGACGCACCTGGAATACACTTCACCTCTCCCGCCTCGTCGCATACGTAGTGAGAGTTGGGATGCTGAGCAGCGGGAATCTCGCAGGCTTGCTTCTTCCACTTTGGCACGTATCTGTGAAACGATTCGATACCCCCACCGAGAAAGAAAACGAGTTTAGGAGAATCTCGAGAAGACGCGCAGGAGCGTAGATGCGCTCCAGAGACGATTCACAATGAGAACGATCAACTTTTCGCGTTTCTTTATTTTTTTCCGATTCGTCTCACCTTGGGCCTGCAGCAAATCCTACGGGCAGTACAGCGGTAAGACCCAGAATGCTGGCGAATCCAAGTGCCGATGGTACGGCATTGTTGCCGTTGTAGTACGTAGGTACCGAAGGTCCGATAACCGGCGAACCAATGAGAAGAAGAGGGCAGAGGTAAGCCAACACGAGCGGTATCATCTTCGCTCGACTTCACGGTCAAGACTGTGGGAGAACTCGCACGGTGAATACGAAGAGCGATGTTCTGGAATAACGGGACATCTTCGCCTCGTTCGAGGTCACGACACACTTTTATCACTCTTCTCATACGTTCGACGTACCTACCACCGTGCGGTACACATGTGTCGTGTACAATAGCTATGAGGAAGTATCGATGTATTTGGACACCGCGAACCTATATATTACCAACAGAATTTCGCAGTGGTAAAAAAACAGATACCATGAAGAATTATTTTAGGAAATAATGATAATGAAAAATAGTCCAAAACGTTATAATCATTATTGATTTGTCAAAAATAAAAATTGTTTCACGAATTTTTTATGAAGTTTTATGGTTATTAGGAATTGTTCGATCCTTATAATTATATCTGCAAAAGCTCTAAATATCGAATTTGTTTACAAATAATTTTTCACGATTAAATCTAAAAATTGCATAATTTGATAATTCTTTGATCATACGCTTAACATTTCATAACCTTATCACTGCATGTTAACCTTCACACGTTGTCATGTTATTATTATCACAACATGAATATTAATATTAATTAAAAACAATGAATTGCAGTATTTATAAAATAAATATTCGCCACGTTGATTTTTTCATCGAAATGAATTTTATCATTTTTTTCATGGAATTTGTGACATCGGTGATTAGGGACGGATACGAAAGTTCACGCATTATTATTATTTTGCTCGATGCTAAAGCGGTAAACTGTTGGGGACGTGTCGTGTAGCCTCTCTTATTCGAGAGCTCTCGCGGGTTCAATGCACTTACCTCTCGCTGTCTCCACCGATACTAGTGTGGAGTAACGACTTACAGCGAACGCAGTGTGACGCACTTTTTGAAAGACTGGGGACTGTAACACGTTAGATGAACCTCGTGAAACAAAGCAACGCATTGTAGGCATGTGTGTGGCTGAAGGATCGTATTAATGGAAAGGCGAGATTTTTTCTCAATGCTCGTCCTTGCGTTTCTGGGAAATTAACGATTCGTATTTTTTTATATTTTGAAGTCAGGTGACGAATGGATTCATGTACGAAACTGGATAATGAACACCTCCTGGCACGGACTTCATTTCGTCTTTTCCCCTTGACGCATGTCCTCGGCCGCACATAAATATATCACGTTTATTAAAACGGTATATGACAAGAAGCGAGCCCGAGAGAGATTTTTATCGCAAAAGTTTTCCGGTGCTTTGACGCGCGAGGAACTCGAAGTAGCCCACGCGAGGTTGAATATCTCTCGATCTATTCCCTCGCAACCAGAGAAACAATCTTGGTGACCCGTGAAACCCGAGAGAATTTCGTTGACGAAATTTATTAAGGGTATACTACTCTCTTCGACTGATGTTTATCGCGCTCCTCGTAGCTACGTGACGAAGAAATGGACGTTTCGTTGATTTTACGGAATTTTCTATTTTCTCAACCGTTTTTGTGAGTCCGGACATTTGGGGATGAAAAATACAAGACGATATAAATTTCTTGGGCATTCGTGGACATTTGCCGAGATATGGCGGGTAAGGAGCTTAAGTAAAGTACGTACGCGTGAATGATGGAGAACGAGTATACGTACGACACGAGGCTTATACGAAATCCTTGCTTAGGCCTCTAGCGATCTTCTTCTCTTTCCCCCTCTCGAATTGCCAAGGCTAATCCTCCGTGTTTGATGACCGTAGAAAAGATTTATACGATCGGATGCTGCACAGTACAAGGCTGATTAGCCAGGATAATGCGAGTTGGGAAAGAGGACATTGCGCTGGCTATACAAAAAACAATTAACAATATAAATAAAATAATTTTCTTGGATATTAGGAAAGAAAATTTGCATAGATTCGTAATTTTTCATTATTCGATCCTAATGATCAAAAAAATACATATGTACAATACAGATTTACGTTTTTGTTCTTTATCGCTATGTACAAATAAATACAATGATCTCTTCATTTTTTTCTCCCTTTGCTTTCTCTTCTTTTCCGTCGCGAATCGGTGCAAGGGACCGTTTCGCGCGGTTTGCTATTAGGAACTCTCATGCAGTCTGTTCATTTCTCTCTGGTGTTTTTTATTTACGTGTCAGAGTTTTTAGAAATAATAATAACTTGCTGATTATGCATAATTAATTAGTGAGACGACGATTAATACAAAATTGATGATTGGTTTGTTATTATTTTTTTGGCGATCATCCACCGAGAAAATATCGTTTCTTCGATTATAAACAAAGTTTTTACGAAACAGATTTTTTGGAGAAACAATTTTAAATGCATTAAATTTTTTTATCGACTAAATATCTTTTTACCATTGTCATTTGTGCATTTGTATGAATGGTCGTATTAACCTTTGAGTGTGTCGTGCTAACGTGCTATCGTCTGTTGTTTTTGAGCAAATATGGTACAAATTACGTACAAAAATATGAACTAAGTTCTGTACAATGTTATCATCTATCTAACTATCTCTCCCTCTCTCTCTTTCTCTCTCTTTCTCTCATTCATCCTCTCCTCCCTCATACCAGTGAGAATATTTTGTCCTATCTCCACGCGATCTTTTTCATACACAAAGATTACGTTCTCACATTTATGATTTCTTCTTGCGAATTCATACTCGACAATTTCCCATTGTCGCGATTTGCGGGATTTGCGTGTGATTCAATCGCTTGATCGGAACAAAAGAAATAAGAAAAAAAACTTGAAACTCTTCAAAATTCCTATCGACGGCGGCGAGGAAATAACGGCTTCGTCCTGCTTGAAGTTTCGCACATACCTAACTTCCTCATCAGACCTCAGCCTCGTCGGTGTTAACGATTTTCCTCTTCCAACTAAGTTTGAAAAATATCACTCCCATAATTACGACGGCTGCGCAGATTACTGCCGCGATCAGCGGTAGAAACGAAATATTTTCCAAGTTTTTTTTTAACCTCCACACTTGTACGGAAGTTGGCCTCGTGTCGATCTCGATTGGAAAACTTCCAGGACCCTCGTTCGAGGCTATTCTAACGAGATACTTAGTACCTGGAAGTAGCGATATCTGCGCGGTCGTAGAATCGACAACTTGATTGCCCATCAAACCTCCGGTTTCCGGTTCCCACGAGACGATGAAAGATTCTTTGGTTTCGTCGGTTCCTTCGGGATCGTCCTTTTCCAATATATTATCACCGTCGGTCTCCTCGTTGGTCGCGTCTGTCTTCGAAGGATGTTCCGAGGATTCTTCGTTGCGCCTTCGAAAGAAGAAACGACGGAAGACCTCCTCTGGTATCGGCGCGTTCTGGCTGTCTCTCCACTCGAACAGGACACGTTCACCGTACTTTTCTAGATAGAACTGGCGCACTCGATCGTTGAAGCGTTTTTGCTCGAGGTCTCGCTGTTTCTTCACCTGAAGATGAACGTCGCGCCAAGACAAGGTAGCTTCGACGAGAGGTCCTTCCTTGAGTGAATCCAGAGTAGGTGTCCATTCCTCCCAACTGAAGTGCTTGAGGCCGTCTTCGACAACAGCCAGAATCCACGTATCGGGACGTAGTGTTGGGACTCGACTACCTGGATAATAGCCGGATTCCTTCCATCCTTTGCTAACGCGACGGAGAAGTATCGCGACGTCGTGATCGGCCAATTTTACGGGTCCTTTCTTTGGGGCCGGCAGCGACGATGGCAAATAAGTCTCCTCCATTCGGGTCTTGCGATAGAGACAAGCCGTCTGACACGCCGGGCACTGCAAAAAAAATCAATTTTTCATTAGCACGATTTGACAAATTGCCGATAACTTTTGTTCATTTTCCAAAGGATAATTATAATAAATAATAATCGATATATTGGAAACGAAGAAAATCGTTCGAACTAATTAACGACTAGCCTCTGGAGATTTACGGACACTCAGGAGGTAGGTAAATACCATCCATTTGCCTCTGTCCGTTTGGTCCTCCGTCTTACGTGTTATCTGAAGAATTTATCTACGGAAAGTCGTGTTTGCCTCGTAAAGCGCAAAGATAAAGGTCTACGGAAGAGACGGAACGTACTCGTGCGTTATAAGCTTTGGAGTTTCTACCTTTTTTCCTTCTCTTTCACCACTACACCGTTAAACTCTCCGTAAAATCTACCGAAGATCGTTACCTCCCTCGGCTCATACGGAAGACACCGGACACTTTCTCGTAATCCGGTAGTGTGTTTATTTTTTTCTTCAACGGTTGGACAAGATTCGCGTTAGAAGACAAAAAGCGAATAGTTCGTACAAAAAATGATTTTTATCTCGATTCTTTTTTTAACCGTGTTTATCCGAGTGAATTGACAATTACAAAACCAGTATTTTTTTCAATACATGAACTTTTTGATTGTTTAAATTCCAATCTTACTGTTGAGAAGGTTTTCGTATCCGAGAGACAGCGATAGAGAGAGAGAGAAGAGAAAATGAATGAGTGGAATCGAAGGATGACGAATAAGACGAAGGGTGATCGGTTCGATATTCTTCGAGAGGGAGCTGACCGGTCTTCCGTGAAAATCGGCAGGTAGCTCCAAAGAAACCTCACGGGAAGGCTTTCCTCCCGTTCTATTATACAAACTACATCGAAACGTTTCGTTACACACCGCGTTTTTGCTTCTTTCGCTTTTAGAAAGCCGAGGAGATCCCAAAAGAACCTTCCCTGGAGGATTTACAGCAGTGAGTGCGCATGTCTACGTACGCGGGATGAGATAATGGGATCGAGCGAGACAAAGAGAGAAAACGTATTTCTCCCTACGATACAATTTTTGTTTGCTTCTTCCTCCGTTCAA